>JBCFXI010002396.1:0-23570 GCA_038496175.1 Ampulex compressa | reverse complement strand
ACATGCAACATCTGGTTCCATCTTAGTTTTATACAATATATACTTTTTTGGAATTGGCTCTTGTTATAATCGCAACCATATAGAAAATATCTCTTTGATTGAATAATCGCCATTCTCGTTTCTTTTTCAAAATTTGACTTTCTCTTCATCAAGGTATGGTGTTCTCCACGTTTTCTTTACTCTGCCAAACAAATAATATTGTCATAAGTACATTCGAATAATTTCTCCTTAGATATTCTTTTAAATAAATACTCACCTTGCTCTATACTCAACCATTCCATTCAATTTAGACTTTGCTGATCTTATTATACTAATATTTACAGTACCATCATTATTATGTACATTTAACTATATTTGTTCCAATCTTACTTTTGTAATTTATAACCCTTTCACATTTATTGGCAAATTTATAATTGATAACTTTCAGTAATAAACCTGAAGAGAGCTCACATGAGAGCCGAAACGTTGTAATAAATAAGCAATACTTTTCCTCCATATTACACCACACAACATCTGGGTACTATTCATTGCTCGTATAGACCAACCACTCTACGATTAGATTCGATAACGCCAAATATACGTCTAATTGACCAGACTGAGACATGGATGTGCTTTCTACTAAAGGATTTACCAACATTCGATGGTATTATCAAACAATCGCTGAGATTTTAAGATACATTTGACACGTTTATACATAAAAGCATATTAATAACTGAAGTTCACACATTTTATTACCTGCGTTCCGCTTTCCGTGCTGAAGCGGCTGAGATAATAAAATCTTTGAAGACATCAAGATAATAACAACAAATTGCATAGAATATTGTCTACTGACATTACATCAATGTTAAGGATATTTTACCGATTTATGTTAAGGTTAGATATGTTTAGGTTAAGGATACCGATTTAATATAAGTGAAATGCTGGATGGGGTAGAATGACACACATGTGCTTTGAAAGTGCTGAGTGTTAACACGTGGGATGAAATTATGAAGCACATTATGGTCTCCATAATGAATTAACATATTAATATATAACAAATGTAACATAACAAAATGTTACTCGGAACGATATTAGTTTAATAAACCTTAGGTGTTCCTATACAAAAACCTAAGTATCCGCGCCAATCCGATATGTATGGATACACATTTCAGTAACGAAAGTTTTACAATTTACCAGTGCAAGCGCGTCCAGAAGTAATACAAATTTATAAGCTGTGTGACAATTCCTTACACAAGTATGATGCTCAAAAGAAAGAGTGCAATCGGTATCATCATACTGCACAGGAATCACTAATTATTGATCTTAAAGGCCGAATTTAAGAATCCATCAATAAAGCAACACAACAGTTGGCAGCGCACATCCCAACAAGCCAGCGAGACACAGGACGTACTAAAATAAGTTACATGTATACAACATACTTTTGCGAATCAAATATTGTTATCGATTGCCTGTATTTTTGTGAAGCACGAAAACAATAATGTACATCATTATAGCGTCTGGTTACACGTAAAAGCACAGTCGAATTTTGTGCGTAAGAAATTTAGCAACCATCTGTTATTACTAACAAAAAGACCAAAATTCGGACAGGGTGCTTGACCAGTACCAAAAGAAACACCTCAAGAAACGTAAATAGCCAAATAATCTTGTGCTTCAGCTTGTATTATATTATATTATATTATTGTTCGAAATAATTTCAATAGATCCCAGGGCACTATCCTTACTTGGCGCCGGCGGACGCTTCGGTATTATGGTGTGTTGAACACATTCCAGGGGATAGCGTACGACGCGTTGCATTGGATCGTCTGCGAGGTATACCAGTGAATCGTATGCGACGTGTTTCAGAATAAAACGAGCAACACGTTCGAGGCGACTGCGTGAATGCGTTATAGGGGATACTATACAAAGCGTTTTAGGAGATCGCCTGCGACACGTTCCAGGATATAACGGCCGATACATTCCAGGGGATCGCATGTGACATGTTCGTGGAGATCACGCGACACGGTACAGGAGATCGCGTTTAACGCGTTCCAGGACAATGCGGGCTCTGTAGCCACGAGGAAGATAGATCAGGTGGGGTGCCGCGTGACAATGCTATTAGCTCTAATTAAAGCGCCATAGTGGGAATGGGCAAGGGCTCTGGGACGACCAAGAACATCCATCTCAGTCAGCCGACAATTCGGCTAGTAAAGGACGCTGCGATCAGTGCCAAGGACACCATGGCAGTGGTTACAGCGGCTAAGGCGTGTCGATGCAGATCCCTAGGAAGTATCTCTTCCGTCGCGTATACTTCAACTATAGCCGATGTGTCCGGATTTGCTTACTCGGCCGAGTCTGACGGATCGTTGGTTTTGATGGCGTCGCGAAGTCGCTTTTCCGAGCAAACAAACGGAGGATCGCCCTAGCCGAGGGCTTAGCTGGCAAGGTCAGCCAAACGATCCGCGAAGCACATCCTGCTGAAACCGATGTGTAGGAAGAAATTACGTAGCTTGGCGGAGGATATTTAGTGTACAAAATAGTCGACCAGAAGATGGCAATTGTTGAGCGAGTGTTAATCGGATCAAGTAATCAGAGATCAGACATTGTGCTCCACTTATGGCTGGTAGCGCGGATAACTCGCACTGTAGGAGTAAAGCTCCTGAAACCGACATAGGGTTGAGGCGAGGATCTCCGGAGGAAAATCTTCCGCCTCCAATGGGAACTAGATAACGTCAAGCAGAATCTGGTTGTATTAAAGAATAAAGCAGTCTTAAGATTAGCGACCGAGAATCCCCACGGAAAGAAGCATCGACAAACCTCAAAACAGGTGGCGAGAAAGGGACAGGAAATGTAGTCCCGTCACCCTCACGACCGAGAAATGAGGCGAAGCGCGAGTCGCCCCGGCGCGATCAGACTAACGTTGGGGCAGATATGGCCAGCTTTCCCGCGCTTCTTTTGCAACAAGGCTCTTATTGAAGAAACACTTACTGCCTCCAAAGTGATGCTGACGAAGAAGGGGGCACGGAGGCAATAGACGGTCGTGACATTCTCCGTCCTCTCGTCAAGGAAAACGTTACGGACAACGGCGAAGAAACGCTTGTCGGGAATGGTTTTGCCGGCAGAAAAATGTGGCATAGCTACGTCTTGGCCTCGAGTGAGAGAGCCAACGTTCATTGTAGACTGAGATGGTTTGCTGAAAGGTGAAGAGAGCGCAGCGGCGATAATGAGCTGCCGCTACTGCAATCGCAGCCGCACGGCCACCAAACAAGACGGCGGGAGAAGCCTGGGGGAAACAAGTGGTGTGGCCGGAGGTGAAGGTGCAAGTGGCAGGGACGCCAAAAATGGCAGTCGTAACTGTAATCGTCCCCAAAAGAGGAGAACTGACGTACACAGACGATGTCCGTCGCCAGGATAACCTATACTAAACTAATTTGTACGCCTAAACTATACTTGACGCAACTTTTTTTTTTACAAAGGGAAAATCTTACATAGACATCGTGGCGCCATATTCGTACTGGCCAAAACCCCCACAGCAGCCCTACGAAGGGCAAGAAGGAAGGGGTGGAGGGTGGCACCGGGAACTACAAACAATGCACCACGCTACGTCGCTAGTGCGCACTCGGAGATCGGAAACCCTCAAACTTACTAAGGTCATTTGACAACACCGCACGACTGCTACGGAGCCCCCCCCCCCCCGGGAGTTGCATGCCATGCAACTCTATAATGCTATAACTGTCAGTAATGCGGCCGGTACAATGGGCGTGTCGGCGCGCCCTCAGTCGTACCACTTCAGTAAAAATTAGTCTGGCGGGGACGACGAACGACGCCTCCGTCACGATCGACCCCCGCCTCTATTACGAGTCTGCTCGATTATGGGCCTGCTCTGAAACCTTCTTCTGAAATATTACTCACTCGCAGAAGGAGGACATGTGCCAAGATCTCTCGCTCCCAGCATCGCGTTCACCACTGCTCGCAATGAAAAGTCCTATCCTACTTCACTTTATAGGACAAGGCGTAGGTTTACGCACGCTGAGCAATGCTCTAGCCTGTGCTGCACTACATTCCGCGCATTGGGGCAGTGATGGCACTGCGTCGACCGTTCCTTTTTGATCCACTACAGGTACTCATCGAAGCGTCCGTGCCCGGTGAATACCCGTGTCATACGGTGGGTCAGCCGTCTCTAGGTCCTGTGCAGCCACATTTCAAGTCTGGGTAGGACAGCTGCGATAGCGCGCTGGCGGGCATGACGCCTTGTGGCCCCAAATCAATTGCCGGTTCCGACAGGACATCTCCATCTAGACAGAGGACGTGGTGCTCTCAGACCTTCTCCGCTAATAATTCCATGAGGAGTTAACCAACCAGAACCAACGAGGTGGTCGTGCGGTATGACGGCACAATCCTGATAATTTGCCGTCCCTCTATTCAGCTGTCTGGCTTATCTCAGCTGTCTGGGGCGGTCATCAAGTCGCGCGCTTAGATCGGCGTTCCGTATACGGTCACGGATCGCACGACCCCTGCGTATAAGTGGCGAATACTATCCCTGAGCTCTACGAAGTTCGGGAGGATGCGACCCCACAGGCCGGCTACTCACTCCAATCGGGGGGCCAGGCGATCAAAGTGGTCCGCAAAGGACCACTGACCGTCTAAGGTGAACTAAGGTTAATGAACCATATCGCCTGCGTCTTGTGGCAAGCCATGCGAAGTCTCAGCTTTTCAATCCTCCGGACAATGCAGGCCTCCCCGCATTCAGCGAGGCGGGGCATCCTTCTGTAATCGCCGACAGTGGCCAGCACCATTGTGTCCTCCGCGTAGCATACTTCGCTGACTTCACGGAACGGTCGACCTGCAAGACCTCATCGTATGCGATGTTCCACGTAAGGATAGTCTTCAGCGCGGACCTCTGGGGGGCGCTGCACTTTGTCTGCTGCACTTTGTCTGCTGCACTTTGTCTGCTGCACCATGGCGCCGAACTTGTCTGGGTATTCCACCCACCTGCCCGATAAGTAGGACCTGATCATGTTCTGAAGATACGTCGGCACTTGATGGTGCCAGAGACCACTAAGGATGGCCCCTCAGGGCAGGGTGTTAAACGCTTTGACGATATCTAAAGATACCGCCACCGTCAACGCTACCCTACCCCGGGTGATGGAGAAGTCCGAGTACACTTTTAATCTCAGCACCGCATCCACAGTGAAGCGGTTCACTCGGAAACTAAACTGGCTCTCAGCCAGATCAGGACCATCCATGGACAGGCGCCCGACAAAGTGGGAGGCAATGATACGCTCAAACAACTATCCCACCTCGCTAATCAGACAGATCGGGCGGTATGTTGAGGGAGAATGCCCACCAACCCTCGAGGCACTCCTACGGGCGAGGAGGTCGTTCCCGCCAAGGAGCATGCCGAGAGGGCTCGTGTGCGCGCTGGACGTCACGAGAGATCCGGAGGGAAGTCAACCGACTCCGAAGAGGATCTGCCCATCCCGGAGTAGGGGAGCTCCTGCATCCGGAGCGAGCATCGGGCCTGGCAGCTGGAGCTGCAGAGGGCCGAAGAGGAACGCGCGAGAAAGGGAATCGCGGACTATCAGATGGGAGAAGAGGAAGGAGAGGAGGAACACGCGTGAAGATGAGGGACAGGGGATGCGTGAGCAGAGGTGTTTGGGAGAGGCTGGGCTGAACCCCCACCCTCCCTCCTGCACAAGTGAATATTTTATTTAACGCAGGTGATGGGGGTTTTGGACGTAATGGCTTAAGTCTTTTCCCAGGGCCCCCTTCATTGCACTGTATTGTAAAAATCCCACACTACCCGGCTCGCGAGCCCGCCCGGGGCAGGACCGCGGATGCCCCCCCCCCTTCCTCTCACGGGGTGAACGCATCGCTCGCCCGGCCCTGCGGGGCGAATCGGGCAGAGTGCCTTTTGAAGGTTTCCTCCACCTTAAAAAAAAAAGGTATGTTAAGAAAAACTCGGCGGGCCAACATTCTTTCCTGATTCGGACCAATTTGCTCTCCCTCCACAGTGAAAGGAATAGACCGGACTGGAGACAACTGTTAAACGGCTCTACCAGTCTGGCCTCGAGGACGCCTAGGACCATGATCCAGGCATGTCCGCGGATGTCCTTGAGGCAGTTAATAGCCCCGCACATCTCCTCTTGTGTGACCCCCAACTCGCCGACCAGATGGTAGGCTCATGTTCAGGCGGACGCAGCCGCTACCCCCCCCCCCCCCCCAAAGGTAGGGGTCAAGGGACTCCGTCAACGAACGTACCCGTGGGCAAAGCCTACCCAATACCACGCGGTATGACCTCCCCATAGGTCCCCGTTGAGTGTCCCAAGGTGTTCTCTCAAAGCCTGGGACTTGGCCTCTTTGATGGTCCACCTTAGGGCATTCCGTGCGTCCCTAAAGGCATCATAGCTCTCGGCAACCCATGCCATATCGCGATTCCGTTTTTGTCGTGCACGCGTATACCAACGTCTGATGCGAATGCATGCAGAACGCCGTTCTTTAATCGCGCTCGACCAACAGTACATGGCGTGCCGTTAGCGTCGTATGGTGCGGGGCATGGTAGCACAAACAACTGTACTCTGTACACTCTGGAACCACTTAGACTCCGCCCGCACGTCAAAAGACCCGGACGGACTACGCTTCGGCCAGGCCACGGCATGATTCGCTGCTATTAGGGCGTTCTCGTTTAATCGGCTAAGTGATCTTCGCGGTGGTACGTTGCTCGCTGAACGGCCGTCCTGGAGTAGAGGTCCCTAACGAATTGCAGCCATATAAATCAGGATGTAAAGATAGGAGAGAGGGTTTCCACCTTGGCCGCTGCGGCTAGCCTAATACGCGACGTGCTGCGGCAGAAGTTGCCTACGTCCAATCCGAGTGGCGGCTCGGGGCGGGGTAGCGTCAGCGTAGCGGTCGCGCGGCGCTGTCAAATTAGTTTGTATGCTGGGAGTCCCTTTGACCCTCCGGGTAAGGGTCACACAAGCGACGCAGCGCGGGGGGGCACGGTGATGTGTTGTTTAACTAGTTCCCGGTACCCCCAACGCTGCGCTTAGAAAGGCCGCCGTGAGCGTTTCAGCCGGTAAGAATCCGGTACACCCCTGACTCTCCCCCCAAGGAGCCGGGAGGTTTATTAAGATTTCCCCCACGTAAAAAAAAGGCATTAAAATCCCGCAGGACAAGTACCGAGCGAAGAGCAAGTTGGGGGACACATTGCCCGATTCGCCCAGGTACATCTCGAATACGTCAAGGCCGGGTGTTTTACCAGGTCTATCATGGAGCTGGTGGGTGCCATTGCCGCTGCGTAATTTAGCCCCTCCGCTTTCCCGGTACGGTAAGGGTCACCGCTGCCGTTTTACAACCGTCCTAGTAGTAAACCTTTTGCAGTACCTTCGAGGGGGTCGGCTTTGCCACCCTTCGGATTGCGCTGGTGGTGGTAGCAGCTTGCTTTTACTGCCACTGCGTCCTTTTGGCTTTGTGCCTAAGAATTTTTGTCCACATTGGTGTGGACGGTCACCGCATGGGAGATGAAGCAGCTATTGGCCCTGGGGGTTTTATGACAGAACTTGTGCCGTTGACCCTCACTTCCAGCAACCGAGAGGCGTCTGCTGCGGGCAACACCTTTTTCTTGAGGGTCGCCGCCTCTTTTCTCAAACTGCGAACCTCCGTTCGAAGGTGAAGGTTTTCTCTTTCGAGGGTCTCGTTTGAGTCCCTTGAACACCGCAGTAGCTCTATGTGAGCCGTACGCGTCACTTTCGCTGGCATTCGTAGCTGGTGGACAAAATGTTCCCAAAGGTTGTTAGACTTTAGGAAGATGCGTTCCACCTTCACCATGTACTCGTTGACTCGAGAGCCTAACTCCTGTGCGTGAAGCGTGCTCCTTTCCGCCTGCTTCTCTTCCACCAATGACAGAGCTTCTCACGACATACGGAAATAGTTTCCCGCGGGTTCCTCTGCGACGTTCTCTTCCACTTCCATCCTCGCGACATATCCGAGGCCCGCGACAATTGCACAACAAACGCTGCATCCGACTCGTCATCGTACACACCGTACGCCAACGTGTCCAAGGCCGAGGACACGCTAGCAGGAGAATTGTTTGGTCGGTCGGAAAATAGGTGTGTCTCCGCCGATCACGTCGAGCGTGAAAGGCGGACAACAAGCCGCAAGTGTTGCGAGCTGCCAGGCCTCGTTGCTAGCTCAAATATACTATCCTATTAAACCTGACACTTTTCACTTATTGTACTAATTTGCGGAGGCTCTTACGAGCTAGTCGCCTTCTCTGTCTCATCTAAGTTGGGTTTGTGTTTGTGTTTGCGTTCTGCATGTTCATTCCACAAGCGTGGTCGCAAAAAAGTTCCGCCTGAACCGAGCCGCCTTACTCAGGTAAACCTAATACGATTAGGCGTCGGCAGGTACCCAGAAGTTAGTCACTCCCACGGGACTTACTCTCCGGCTATGCATCTCTTCGGCGTGCACTTTACCTTAAGATTGAGAGTTATTAATAGAGATTTTCTCCTCGCGAGCGAGGCAGTTAAGCCAAGATCCCGTTCTTTTCCGGCCGCAACGTACCATCGCCATGCTTTGCGAATGTTGTTGAAGCAACTTAGGAACTTCCGGTATTCGGAGACAAATGGTGCTTATCTGTCCTCAACTCGGGCACCCCGCGTTTATTGAACCCGTGTCTAGCAGACAAGCTGCTAGACATCGGGGGGGGGGGAGCTGCATTCGTAGACAGGCCTCTCACCTTGGACCTGTCCGACACGGTTATACCTGAACACAAGGCGATGCACCACGAAAGAGAGACGGATGAACCTAGTTATTGCTGCAGTACGTCCTAAACGAGAAGCAACCGAGTATCTGGTCCTTTGGATCTCTGGTCCGGTAAAGGCGGAAACGTGGCCACTCTGTTTGCACGTATGGCGCAATCTTTGCCATGAAGCAGGTTTTCTATCAAAAACTGAGATTCGCTTAAGATTGCTGGAAGACTCAATAAAGCCACGAGATTCCCCCCTAACCGCTCCAGCATGGGTTGATTTTGAGCACTATGCTAGGTTTTGATAGCAGAAAAAATCGTCGCAGCTGACCGTGAGCTGGTTGAATGATTCTCGGTCAGCGCCAAGCCGTTGGCAGCAGGCTCTCTGTCGTGCTTTCGGTATCTCCAAATGTTCCGGTACCACGAAACATAGCGGGTGTTATTATCGGTGCGGTGGCAAAGGCCATAGCACCGACCACTGCACCGGCCACTGCACGGCTCTACCGCGCTGCCTCTTGTGCAGCGGCCTTGGGCAATAGGCCGATTATAGCGTCAGCAGAGCGTCTTACGGCCCCACTCCCTCCAAAAGGAGAAATAGCTAGAATGAGGCACGAAATGCCACGATCTCAGCAGTGCCGCCTCCCTTCCGAGGCTTTTCCAGTTTCGCCATCTTTGCCTTGTCGAGTGGTCAGCTGCCGCTTATAATAGAAGTCGCTTGTCTCGAGTTATGAGAGGAACCGAAAAGACCGGTAGCTGGCCTAGAAGAAACCATGGATATGCAGTAAATTTCAGATGCAATCGCCTCTTCAAGGCCAAAGTGAATCACTCACATGGGGCATAGGACCTTATGATCTAGGTACTGCACACGTGGAACATTAGGCTGACCGTTACCACTAAGCCATATCGCATCCTGCACCACCCGGAATGGATGAGGCACGCAAACGGTCTTATGGCGATCGTTAGGCTGATGATCAAACTTGAGCCGAAATGCACGGAGGTACAATGGGGAGACATCGCACAAAAACGGGCGGGCGAAGTGTTACCTATCTGGGAGCAACGGCTAGTCCAAGTCCGCGGTGAGAAGGAAGGAGGGGGCTTTGCCTCAATCTTCTGCGCCTCCACCGGCTGTAGTGATGCGCCAGCCCGCCGCTAAAACGCAGAAGGCAGCAGTGGGCAGGAGGATGGCAGAAGCAGTGGCGGTCTGCTCCCCTGCTGCCCTCATGCAGCAGATAAGTGCTCTCATAGAAGGCCCGTCGACGTATAAACAGAGTCTGAGTGATTCCGGGGCACTATGGCGGTGACGTCGCTATGCCCCGGGCCAGACTTCGCCTGCCGCGCGCCGTGTGTTAGTGGCCTGGCGAACGCGGACCTGCGATCTGCATGCATCTGCGCCCAGCGCCGATCCACGCGCTTGTGACGAAGACGGAATCGCAACGAGACGTGGATCGTCGAGAGATATAATGACTTCAGGGACGCACAGCGATCCCTAAGATAGGCCATCAAATAGGCCAAGTCCCGGGCTTGAAGTTAGCTCCTCGGGACTCTGGATAGGGACCCATGGGGATGGCCGTACCGTATGGTTTTAGGCAAGCTCCGCCTATGGCTTCCTCCAGTCACGGAATCCCTTGACCCCCAGCTACTTGGAGAAGTCGTTGCAGCACTTTTTCCCGACTCGTCTGGAGAAGCGTCGCGGCAGCCTCCTCTAAATTGGAGCCAGACTCTACCATCTAGTCTGGCAAGCTGTGCGTCACGACGAAGGTGTCCGGGGCTATCAAGCGCCTCGGAACCCGACGCACCGCGCAGGGCCCTGATGGTATCCCCGGACGAGCTGCGGTCTTAACCCTAAGCATCCTCGGGGCCAGCCTGGAGGAGCTACTCAACAGCTATTCCGAGCTGGCCTATTCCCCTCACTGTGGAGGCGCAGCAAATTTGTCCTTCTTAAGAAGGGAGGTTGTGCTGCTGAGATTCTCTCGGTGTACCAGCCGATCTATCTGCTCGACGGGAGGGGCCGGAATCTGTTTGAACGCATCATCGCTTCCTGCCTCCTCGGGCACCTGTCCGCGGTAGGCCTCGATCTGGTCGTGAGCTAGTTTGGCTTCCGAGTGGGCCGTTCCACCGTGGATGCGGTGTTGAAGGTGAGCGCCCACTCGAACTCGGCGGTCTCCCGGTGCGGGGTGGTGTTGGCGATATCTGTAGATATCGTCAACGCATTTAACACTCCGCCCTGGTCGGTCATCCTGCCATACTCAGTGTTCGGTGCCATCGGGTGCCGAAGTACCTACGGGATGTGATCGGATCCTACCGATCGCGAAGTGGGTGGAACACTCAGACAGGTCAGCCACTATGGTGGCGAGGGAGTTACAATGCGGTATCCCACAGACGTCCGTTCTTGGGTCTCTCCTGTCGGACATTGCATACGATGCGGTCCTGCAGGCCGATTCCCCCACCCCCTGGGATCAGCGTCACGTGTTACGCGCATGACACGTGGCTGCTGGCCACCGGGGGGGAATACGGGCGGACGCTCCGCCTCGCCGAATACGGGGCGGCTTGTGTCGTCCGGAAGATCGAGGAGTTAGGTTTTCATGTGGCTCCCCGAAAGACGGTGTAGATGTGGTTCTTCAACCCTTGTCGCCATGGAGAGCCGCCCAGATCCTGGCTCCAGGCTTCATGGCTCCACCTTGGACGGCCAGTGGCGTTACGCGGTTCACTTTGATCGCCTGGCCCCCCGAGCGAAACGGATGGCCGACCTGTTGGGTCGCCTCCTCCTGAACCTCGGGGGTGCCCGGGGATCGCGTCCGCCGCGTATACGCGAGCATCTGCGATCTGATGGTTCGCCGGCACAGCCGGGGTCGGCTGCACTGCATCGAGAAACGGCTGGCCATCAGGAGCATGTGGGCATACCGCACGGCCTCCTACGTGGCAGCAATTGTTCCGGCGGGGCAGCTCCCTATGGAACGGAGGAGATGCGGAAGCTCCACGCCCTCTGCCGAGATGGAGATGCCCCGTCAGAGCTGGCGATCGATTGGGGAGCTGCAAAGCGTGAAGCTCGACAGCGCGTTGTTGCGCAGGGACGGCGACGCCTCTCAGAGCCCGTGAACTGAAGACAGTGCGCTGTCGTGGCTATCCTGCCCAGCCTTGAGAAGTGGTTGTGCAGGACCTGGGGACGGCTAACCTACCGGATAACATTGGTAGTTACCGAAGCATCTATACCCGGGCATAGATGCTTCGGTGAGTACCTGTGTCAGATCAAGCAGGAACGGGCGACGCAGTGCCACCACTGCCCCAATGCGCAGGACACGGCGCAAGACAAGCTGGAACATTGCCCAGCGTAGGAATGTTTGCGCCGTGTTCTGCAGATTGAATTATGCATGGACCTCTCATTGCCAGCAGTCGTACAGGCGATGCTGAGTAGCGAGAGGTCCTAACGCGCCGTGGCCTCCTTCTTTGAGAAGGTCATACTGCAGAATGAGGCTGCGGAGCGAGTCCGTGAGAGAGCAGACTCGTGAGCGTGATCGGGGTCGCTGTGGCGCAGGCGCCCTCTGTCACCCCCTCCTGATTAATTTTGTTTGTATAATGGTGCGACTGAGGTCGCACTATTTCGCCCATTGCACCAATCACACCACGGGGGTTTGCAGGCGGACCGAGTGGGGGTTCGGCCGCGATTGCACTTAACTCCTGGGGGGGGGGGGGGTCGTTCGCGTAGCGGTCGCGCGGCGGCGTCAAGTTAACTAAGCAAGCTGGGGGTCTCTTGATCCTCCAGGCAAGGGTCGCCACGGTGACGTAGCGCGGGGGGCGCCGTGAGGTGTTATTTGTATTTCCCGATACATCCCTCACCCTGCATTTTGCTTAGAATGGCCGCTGTGGGGGTTTTAACCAGTAAAAATCCGGCACTTGCGCGGCTCCTTCCCTCAGGGAACCGGGAAATCTATGAAGATTTCTCCCACGTAAAAAAAAGTGGGGAGTCATCGCGGTTGTTGGATTCTATATCTTGTCCCACTGCTGTATCCCAACGTTCGAGACCTACATGGATGGGGTCGGAAGATGTGTTTCCCATCTTGGCCCTTGCCATTCATTAATTCTGATTTACTTTAATACCCAAGACAAGGCGTGGGGATCCCCCAGGAACAACGCACGAGGACAAGTGACGCTAGACTTAGCGGTAGAGGTGAAGCTACGACAGTTTGATCTGCTGGGACATAAAATTAAGCAGTCGTAAACGATGCCTCTGGGGCATCTGCCGACATCCCGGATAGCAAAAGACGGATAGCTCCAGCGGAGAGCTTGGCTGGCTCTTTGCAGAAGTCACACTGCAGGCAAAAATCATACACCTTCGTACAGCAGACATTGGTTCACGGATTGTTGATCAGATGGCCATCGTGAAGCGTGTCTCCTCAGGTCCGGCAACCTAAAGTCGGACTACGTGCACCACCAGCAGCTTTCTGCACGAATGACACGAGTTGCTGGACTCGAGTTGCATAAGCGGATGGAAGCGTCAAGCGAAGACCTCCAGAGAGAGATCCTCCGGTTTCAGGTGGAGGTTGGCAGTCTGTGCGAAGTACTGGCTTCCACGAAAAAGAAGTTAACCACCAAAACGGTGGTATGGGAGTCTCCCCCGCGAAGGGATGCTCTGCCAAGCAACAAAACTGCAGGAGCAAATAGTGCTAGAGGGCTAGTAATACCATCACCCCCCAAGTAGCTGCTACAACCTCTGCCGCCACAACGTGAGACGCATCTCGGACTCGCCTACGGGTGAGGAAGCTCAAGTCGAAGACAGCGGAGCTAAGAGGAAAAGGGGACTCAAACGCGCCCGTCCCTTACGTGGGAAAGCCTAAGGTTAACTAGCCCCCTATTGCAGCTCCGGCCTCAGACCCTGCGCCGGGAGTAGCGGCAGCTTCCGCTTTGTAGACGGAGGTGGTGGGCGGTAAGACCAAAAAGGCGCAACAACGTCAAGCGGCGATCACCGCTGCTGCTGCTGCTGTTACCGTGGCTAGCCGGACGCCGAATATGACAGTAGGTAAAGCCGGGAGTGTTAGCGGAACCCGACTAGTGGCAAAGACATGTCTCACACAGACACCAAAAATGGCGGGCGTAACGCTGACCGTCTCACAAGGAGGAGACTTGTTATATGCGCGGCCGATGTCCAACGCCAGGTATAAAATAGACCTTGCGAATTTTGACATCATTGCTATACCCCTCAGACGAGCAGTAACCGGGGGTCTGCTGCCATAGATCCCCAGTCCCGAGAGCGGTTAGATGGCGATCTCTCTGGCCGCACGGATGGCAGAAGCATTGGAGGGAACCAGGGTGAAGATCGTTCAGTCCTTCAAAAAAGCAGAGATCCACTTAGCAGTGCACGACGACTCCATCTCGCCCCGAGATGTAGCGCGTGTAATTGCCGCGGCGAACGGGTGTCTGGCGGAGGAGGTGAAGACCGGGGAGATCCGAACCTCCTCTTCCTCTGGTTTGAGCTCGATTTGGGTCCAATGCTCGCTCGTGACGGCGAAGAAGATCGCTTGCGACTGGCCGCATGTTGGTCAGTTGGTCCTCCGTCAAGCTGGAGCTGCTGGCGGCGCGCACTATATTTCTTTTTTTGTAGGGGAAATCTTTATGGACTCTCCAGCACCGTGGTGGAGGAGCCGGGAGAATACCGGATTTTTACCCGCTAAAATCCCCGCAACGGCTTTCCTAAGCGCAGGTAAAGGGAGCGCCGGGAACAAAAAGTAACACATCACGGTGCCCCCCCCACGCGCTATGTCGCTACAGCGAACCATATTCGAAGGTCAGGGACTCCAAACTTCTGAATCTAATTCGACGGTGCTGCGCGACCGCTATACGTTCGCCGTCCTTTCCGTGTTTTCCGTTCAATGATGGTCCGAGCGCACACCCGGACCGTCTGCAACTCCCGGTGGTGGGACCGGTGTAATAGGGGCATACGCCCTCAGTCGCATCATTACGCTAACAATTGAAGTTAATCTGGCGGTAGCGACGGGGGACACCTACGTCACCCTCGATCCCCGCACCGCAGATCCGCCCGCTCGCGGATCCGCTCCGCGGCTTCCTTCTGCAGCATCAGTTGCGCGCAGAAGGAGGCCACAACGCACCAGGACCTTCCGCTGCTCAGCATTGGTTTCATGACTGCTGGCTGTGAAATATCTCATCCAATATAGGCAATGCTCCAGAGTATGCTGTACCATGTACCGTGCAGTCGAGCAGTAATGGCACTGCATCGTCCTCACCTTCCCAATCCGACACGAATACTCACCGAAGCATCCATGCTTGGTGAGCACCTCTGTCATCAGATAGGTCAACTGTCCCCAGGTCCTGCCCAGTCACTTCTCGAGGCTGGGCAGGATAGCCGCGAAAGCACACTGCTCCGCATTAGCAAGCTCAGAGAGGCAGCGGCGCCACTCTTCCACAGCGCGCTTCTGGGCTTGGCGCTTCGCGGCCCCCAGAACAATCGTTGATTCCCACGGGGCATCCCCGCCTCGGGGAAGGGCGTGTAGTTCCCGCGTTCTCTCCGTCAAGATTTCCATGAGGAGTTGCTCCGCCAGGTGCATGTAAATGAATCATAGTAACTCCAAGTGCCCGGACACCGTGGACCGCAGCGTGCGTTGCTACCGGTGCCATGACCCAAACCACCACGCCGGGCATTGTATGGCTCCATTCTGTTATCCGTTGTACAGCGACCTTGGGAAAAAAGATGACCACCCCGTTGGCAGTGCGCCTTGTGCGCCGGTGCTCACCAAACGGAGGAGTAGTTGACTGGCGCGGGATGCCACGGCTACTGCGCTAACTCTGGGATGAGGATTGCCAGAACCGCCACTTGCTACCAAACAAGATGGTCGGTCGGCGACTGCTCCTGAAGCCGCCCGTGTGGGCAAATCAGAGAAGCCAATAAGACGGGCAGCTGGCCTGGAGAAGGCCATGGAAATGGAATAATCTTCATATCCCATTGCTTTCTCCAATCCAACTTGAATAACTCGCGCGGGGCATAGGACGTAATGATCCAGGCCCTGCGCAAGGGGACCATCGGGTTGGCGGTGACCTCGGTGCTGCGTCATTTTCTAAACCACCCAGAGTGGGTGGGGGGCGCGAAAAGTCTCGTGGCGATTATAAGATTTCGCACGCCGCGCGCACCGCCCTTTACACTTATGGAGCGTGAGGTGGGATACGCGGCGGCAAAGTGGGAGGACATCGCGGTGGTAGGATGTTACATTTTGCCTAACTGCAGTCTTGAAGCATTCGAGACGTACCTGGGCAAGGGCGGGCAATGCGTAGCCCGGCTAGCTTCTCGCACAATACTCAACCTGGCCGAATTCGACGCCCACGCCACGGCGTGAGGACCTCACAGGGACGTCGTACAAAGGCAGGTAATGCTCGAATAGGCGGCAGAATGTGGGCTATTCCCGAAAATCGGACAGAACTTCGCAGTTCTCTGGTATTTTGTACTTATTATTGAAAATTTGTAATGGACATTTAGTTGATCGCGTAATCTTTACATGGCTTGACAGAAACCAAGAAAGCATTTCATTGGACAGAGAAATGTGTGGGCAACTTTGGACGCCTGAATTAACTTTGTACTGAAGTATTCGTCTCAGCCTTTCCGTCGGCAGACAAGGACATCATGTAAGATACGAATGCCTGAAGCGTTGCCACAAGAACAGTATAGGTAATGTTTCAGTTATTCGAATCAAGCCTTGGGCGGTAGAAATGGACCTTCGTCTGCCGAATCGAACCTCCACACTGACGGGCGTATTGTGGCAGGGGCATTCATCGTTGATCCATGGACAAACTCCACCGCTGCGCGTCGCATGTCGGCCTGACGAGTAACGGCCGAGATGGAGACCCACTCGGACAATCTCTACATCCTTATGGACGTGGACGGCACTCGTCGAGTATACCAGAACCGACACAGCTGCTTGAAGAGCAAAGCACCACCGCAATTTTCGCTTAGGCGACTAGACGACGACGTCCTGATCGTGGCGGCCCAAGCCAAGGCCTGGCCGGGGCGCAATCCAGCCGAGTCTGTCGACATGTGGGCGAAATCGGAGTGGCACCATAATAACGGCCTTATGCAACGCCGCCATATCTCGGGCTAAACTTCGCTTATGGCGCGCGGCGCACTGATAGTCGGGCGCCACTGCGGACGTGCGCAATGCGTGCATTCGACCCCGGCGTCAGTACACTCACTCGACTCAATGTGCCGGATCCCGACGGCATATTTGGACGTGCCTCGGTCTTGGCGCGAAGCATCCTCGAGGCCAGACTGGCAGAGCTGTTTAATGGCTGGATCTAGTCTAAGCAATTCTCCCATTTGCAGAGGAAAAGCCGTCTGGTCCTTGTTTGAAAGGAAGGCTGGCCCGCTGAGTCTCCCTCGACACACCAGACGATCTATCTGCTCAACGACGTGGGAAAGTTGTTTGAACGCATCATAGCTTCCCGCCTCATCTAGCACCTATCCGGCGCAGGCCACGATCTGGCCTAGAGCCAGTGCGGTTTCAGAATGTGTCCGATGTGGTTCTTCGTGTGAGGGCCCTTTCTAACTCGACCATCTCTCAGAGCTGGATAGCGTTGGCGACATTGCTAGATATCGTCAACACATTCAACACCCTTCTCGAGGAGACCATCCTAAAGGGCTCCAATACCATCAGGTGCTAACCCACTTTCAGGATGTGATCGGTGATTATCTATTGGACAGGTCGGGCATACTAGACGTGCAGGAGATTCGGTTCGGTGTTCCATAAGAGTCCGTACTGAGTCCAATCCTGCGGGACATGGGATACGATGCAGTCTTGCGGGACGACCTTCCGCCCGGTGTCAGCGTGACATGTTGCGCGCAAGACAGGTAAGTTCTGGTCATCGGGGAGTACTACAGATGGAAAGCTCGACCTTGCTGAATGCGGTGTGGCCTGCGTTTTCCAATGGAACGAGGAGCTTGGACTCTGCGTCGCTTCCCACAAAACACAGGGGTTGTGATTATGCAACACCCACCGCCGTGAAGGGTTTTCCAAGTCCTGGCGCCAAGTAGATCAGACCTCCGTCGAGGTGGGCTCCAGGATGAAGTAGCTGAAGCTCACCTTGGACGGCCAGTGGCGCTTTCCTGAACCTCGCGGGACCCGAGGAGAGGATTCGCCGCCCGTATGCGTGGGTCGTGCGGTCTGTAGTGTTGTACGGGGCCCCGATGTGGTTACACGACCTGATTATCAGCTGGCACAGCCGGGACCGGCTCCGCAGGTTGGAGAGGTGGATAGTCATCGGTATCGCGCAGGCGTACCGCACGCCCTCCTACACGGCGGCATTGGTTCTGGCGGAGTCACTCTGGATGGATCTCCTGGCGGAGGAGATGCGAGAGAAATTTTCTCACTCCTCATCCCTCTGTCTTGCTAGGAATGCCCCGCCATAACCGCCCATCGATGAGGAGACAGCCAGACGTCATGCCCGGGAGCGTGCTCTATCGGAATGACAAAGATGTCTCTCCAAAGCCACTAATGCGGGACAACGCGCATTATCGCAACTGTCCTGCCCAGTCTCAAAAAGTTGCTGAGCATGACCTGGGGACTAGGGATTAATTATATATTTCTAGTGATGCCCCTGAGGGAAAAATTCATTCGCCCGATGAGCCTCCCATTGTACCAGTGGGAGCGCAGGTGTTGCAGACGGCTCGAGTGGGGGCTTGAGGCGGTATTGCACGCAGCTTTCCAAGAGGGAGGGCGTTGTGTGGCGGCCTCGCAAAGCCGTCAAATTAGTATTTCCGCTCATCTGGGGGGTCCTGAAGACTCTTCCAAGTAAAAGCGTCCCTTAGGGGCTGCAGCGCGTGGGAGGCACTGGATGTGTTGCATGCAGTTCCCTGTACCCTGTGCATTGCACTTAGGATGGCGGCCGTGGGGGTTTTAGTCAATAAGAATCCGCCACACCATTGGTTCTCTCCCCAGGAAGCCGGGAAGTCTATAAAGATTTCCCCCATGTAAAAAAATGGCTGGAAAACTTTGCGTTGCTCCTATTCTGGAAGGAAGTGGCACGACTTGTGCGTACCTCACTCTCATTCAATTATATCTCTCCTTGACTTCTCCTTTTCTTTTTAACCTTCATTTTCCCGCAATTTCCTTCTCCATAGACGAATTTTTTATATACAGTTTTTCACTCAAATAATTTCTGTCTTTTTCTTCTACCTCTCTCTCGCATCGCCCGTTACGGCGTCTCGTGGTCTGCGTTCCGGCTCTGCTTTTAGAAACTTTCCTGCGTTTGTGCAGACATCAGACGATTTTAACCTATCAATTTTAATAGTGGCATTTCACGATGGCGAATGGCGAGAATCAGTGCGCACCCTTTTTTGCGAGACATCTATACATTCTAGTACAGCGATACTTGCAACATGCTATTGGCCATGACCGGTATATGACGCCACCAACTACTTCATAATCTCTTGTATTATGAACCTATACGCGTAGTGCGTTGTCATGCCTAAGCAGCCATGAATACATATAAATGAAACCATTAAAATCTATTGGACACGCGAGTTGTTGAGCAGGTTCCCCGATAAGTATAGTGGACATCAGGCCCGCCTTCTGCAAAGATGGTCTTTTAATACTAGTAGAGTGTGTTTCTTTTTTCTTTTTTCCGCGAATTTAAGGTTTCACCGTACCAACTAGTGAATAGCCGCGCAAATAAATGCGGTCATAAACCCGCGGTACCTGTCACCTGGACTAGGCTGGCATAAACCCGCGGTACCTGTCACCTGGACTAGGCTGGCATTGCCCGCTTAGTGGGCACTGACATGGTGGTAATTATTTCATGCCGTTTCCTATTACATTATGGGTCTCTATAAGATACTACTAAGCAATTTAAATAGACTCTGATCATGCCAAACATAATACTAACTGCATGAAACTGTCGGCACGATGTGAAAGGCGTATGATCTCAAGCACCCACATGTTGAGAACCACGAAGTAGGCCAAGTACAGGCTTTCCAGTGATGATGTTGATGACTGCCGTAAAATACATGACAGAGTGTACATAAATTAGAAAAAAAGGATTAGAAGTAACCCTACCTTTTGAAGATTTAAGGTAACCGGGGTGGACGATAATTCTAGAACTGATGGAGTATATAAAATTTTGTTTGGCATGGTGTCGAGCAGAAAGAGATTGCTCACAAACTCATCACGTAACAGGACGTATTTCTTCCTTAAGAAGGATGAAACACTGCAGCATAGTTGGGGACTCGTGATGTACCTTAAGAGTATCTTCATATGTCTGGTGAAAAACGTAGGACTATCACGTTTTCGGAAAAGCTCACGAATTTTCGTTCTAGTCCGAAGGGTCTCATTGACTGAGTGTCCTAGACGTTGATATTGTAGCATGCATCTTCCACGCAATGAGTGAGGTGGACGAATAATATGCCGGGAATAGAAGCATCGGTGATCAGCTAAACGGCCGAATGAAACGCCGTTTGAACAAAATCCAGTACGCTTTAGAGACATTATGCAAGAGTCTCCCTTATAATGCAGCAGCGCACCGTTCAGATAGCTGTCTGATTGTGGATGGTGGCAGAGCCTTACAGCAGGCTGCATTAGACGAGGCGCATGTGAAAATTCAGTAACTAAAGGGGAGTATCTTCTTACTTGAAAGCAAACTCCGCAGACTGGAAAGCGGACCGAGGACTTCAAGTATGGGCACCCATTAGGGGCGACAGTACGTGGGTGCACCGTGTTGTGTTACTTGTAGTTCCCGGCGCTCTTCCAAACTGCGCATATGATGGCTGCCGTGGGGGTGTTAGCCGCTACAAATCCACCATTTCTACCGGCAACCTCCCCCAGGGAGCAGAAAAATCTATGAAGATTTTTCTCATGTAAGAAAATGACACTTCACGCAACTATATGTCGAAATACCGTTTATAGAGCCGGTGGAATGAGAATAACCAATGCTGCTTTTATATTGCTAGCGAGCTTTTACGTCACAAGTGGTCGAGCCTTGATTCCAGATTGTACGAAATATTTAACGTGTAACACAAACATAACATTTAACGCAGTGAAACGTTTATTCTTATAACCTGTGAACAGGGGGAAGCACGTCCGACCGCTTCCGCGCTTCCGAGATACCCTTATTTAATCAACAACATTCTGCCGTTCTATGATAATCGGGGCATTCACAGGGGTGCACCCTCTGTACACCAGGCCCAGTTCACAACATTGCTCCCCCTTTGACAAGCCGCTCGTTCCAAACGCGTCTTGATTCGCTAGCGCAGAATTGCGTTGTTGGATGATGAATTCGCCTAAGCAATAACTCTTGCTCTGGGTACCTCCACTAGGAAAGGGAAACGGCAAGGTCCTAACCTCCTTCACTCAAGGTCTTCCTCCTAAACAACGCGAATTCGTTGCTTTCAGTACAATGTAAAATTCAACAATAAAACACTCAACTATTCCTTCGAAAACAAGCCAAGCGATTTACGTAAACGATCATTGGTCTGGCGCTCGGCGAACAGACCACCCTACAAGTTAAATCGTTCAAACGGGTCTTGACATAAGGCCATTTCGAAGAAGTCTGGAGCTTAGGGCATATACCCTTTGTACGGCGAGGATTCTACGACTAAACTTGTTCCCTGGGATCGAAGGTAAATTCTCTTGCAGTGGTGTCGTACCACTACTTTATTCGTTCACTGCATACCTTCATTCAGCCTCGAACAGAATTATAAATCGCTACAAGCTTCATCCTGGTACCTTCGACATAGTCGCTTTCTGGGACTCTTTCGAGATCTTTACCTCGCACCAAATTTAACGGTAAACGGAGGTTTCGTCCCATTAAAACCATGGCAGAAGTGTACTGTGTCATATTGCGATCTTCGCTACGCTAAAAGGAATATTGAGATCTAATCGTCCCAATTTTTCTGGTTAGCAGCAACAAACTGCGTCAGATATTCTAGCAGTTACGAATCATCCGTTCCACAAGCCCATCCGACTGAGGGTGTAATGGAGATGTCCTTATATCCCTGACTCCAAGAATTCTTGGCAATTCTCTAAAGATACAGGATTCAAAACTTCGACCCTGATCAGAGTGCAGCTCCAACTGAACTCTGTGCCTACTAACATTACGTACCAAAGCCCTGGTTATCGTCACCACCTTCTAGTTTGGCATCGGGATTATTTCCGGCCACTTGGGAAAATAATCTACCACAACCAGCGCGTACCTGTTCCCGGCGTGGGACTTTAGCAGGGGACCAAGAATGTCCAAGGCCACCCTCTCGAAGGGCACGCCCACATTGTATACTTTCAAGGCCCCCTTCCTCCTCTCCAAGGGGCCTCACCGCGCCGAATAGCGTGTGCAACGACGACACCAGTCCTCTATGTCCATCTGGTGGCCAACCCTGAAAAACGTTTGGCGCACTTTGGTCAATGTCTTACGGATATCAAAATGTCCTCTGCCAAGGGAATCATGGCACAGCGTCAACTCCTCCTCTACATTTGTCTTCGGGGCCAACAGCAGTAAATTCTTCTTCGTTTAGGGATTCCCTGCGACAGTACAGCAATCCCTCTCTCATCTCCAGAGAATCCCAGATTTTCCACAGGTACTTTGCTGCAACGGACGAGGCAGATATCTCCTGCCAGTTCGGCTTTTCCTGAACCGTTTTCCTGGTCCGAATAAAATTTATATCCACATTCTCTTTCTGAGCTACTTTCCACTCGTTGATGTCTAACGTGTCGCACATCACGCGAATCACATTACACCTCCTACTGTTTCTCTTTCTCCTGTGATTGAGAGCATCGTTTACAGCTATCTTCTATGCACGGTCACTTTGAAAGTCACTCGGCGGTACCGTGGCTTTGGCCTCCTCGGTGACTGACCTGGAAGTCATACTCTTGCAGACACACTATCCAACGAACTATCGCACTTCAGGGTTCTTGAAAGACATCAGCCACCTCAGTGCGACATGATAAGTCTTAACGTGAAACTTCCTTCCACACAAATAATGATGCAAGTGTTCCACCGACTTTACAACAGCTAACAGCTCCCTTCTTGTGATACAGTAACTTCTCTTGGCCTTTCCCAGCGATTTAGAGAAACATGCCACAACCTTCTCTTGACCATGTTGCAGTTGAGACAGCACTGCTCCAATGGCAACGTTCGACGCATCTGTGTCTAAAATAAAATCCACATCGGTCAGCCGAAGGGCCAATGCAGGAGCCTCATTCAATCGGCTCTTCAACTCATCGAAGTCTCATTGGCAATCTGTGTCCCAGCAGAAGACCGCCCTATCTTCTGTCAGTCGATGTAAGAATTTTGCAAGCAGAAAAAAATCTTTTAAAAATTTCCTGTAGTTTGTGCTTAGTCCTAGAAAACTTCTTACTTCCGATTTATACTTCGACATTGGCCAATTTTTTACGGCCGCTCCCTTTCCGGATCCGTCTTTACTCCATGCTCAGAGATTATATAAACCAAATATTTCATATCTCGGGTAAAGTTTCTTCGGGTTAAGCAGCGAGTTAGCCTGGCGCAGACGGGCAAAGATAGTTTTTAATATACTTATTTTCTCTTCAAAGCTTTTAGCATAGATGATTACGTTATCTAGATAGACAAAGCTATTTTTTCAGTTGATTCCGGCAAGGATTGTTTCCATCAATCGTTCAAATGTGGCGGGTGCGTTGCACAGTCCAAATAGCATCACCTTGAACTGGCATAACATTCTCCCTACCTTGAAGGCTGTCTCCTCTTTTTCCTCGTCGGCTAAGTCAACTTTCCGGTAGCCGCGCTGTGGATCTAAGGTAGAGAAACATGATGATCCAACAAAGCATCTATGAGGTGTACCGGTATGAAGTGAGTGTTTTTTTGTGAAAATAAAACACCAATTTTGAATGGG
>JBCFXI010002395.1:0-23568 GCA_038496175.1 Ampulex compressa | reverse complement strand
AGGTGTTGGACCAGAATGGCCAATATATAATTTAATAAAATATTTATTCATTATACGAAAACTGTCTTTCATGTTCCCCAAAAAAAACGAAATGACTTTCCGAACAACCCAATACATCGGTGTTGGACCAGAATGGCCAATATATAATTTAATAAAATAGTTATTCATTATACGAAAACTGTCTTTCATGTTCCCCAAAAAAAACGAAATGACTTACCGAAAAACCCAATACATCCCCGGCGATACCAAATCTTCTGTATAAAGTTACTGAATAAAATATTTTATACTATAGAACTCTGCCGAGATACTCGACGCTAACAGTAACATGGTACACGTCGCTAGACATGAGGACGGACTGTACTATATTAAAACTGAACGCGAAACTGAATACTCGGCAAACGCGATGCCTCAATCGTCGATCGAAAATTCGGTATGACTGTCGAATGGGCCACTTAAATACTAAGGATTTAGTCGGGGCTGCTAAGACCGGAATAATCAAGGGTGTAAAATTGACCAAATCTGACGCTGAGTTAATCTGCAACCTCTGCATTCAGGGGAAGATGTCCAGGGTTTCGTTTCCCGAATTGTTCTAATAAAAGTTACAAAATACTCGACCTAGTCGACTCGGACGTCGGCGGTCCAATGCGCACCGACTCGCACCGCAAGGCTAAGTACTTTGTCACATTTATTGATGACCATTCAGGATGGTGTGAGATACGTTTTTTAAACAAAAAAAGCGGAGTCTTCTCTGAATTTAAGAAAGTTCATGCACTTTTCGAAAAACAAAAAGGCATACTATTAAAATGCAGGCGTTTAACAGTGGCAAGTAATCCAGAACAAAACGGCAAAGCTGAACACAGAAATAGAACCCTAGTGGAAATGGCGAGATGTCTGCTAGTACAGGCAGGACTGCCAACGTCATTCTGGGCCGAAGCGATCGTTACAGCCAATTTTATCAGGAACCGCTGTCCGTCAAAATCTTTGGATGGAAAAACTCCTCATGAAATATAGCACGGGAGCAAACCTAATGTAAGCGGTCTCAGAGAATTTGAATGTAGAGTATTCGTTCTCGACAGGACATCACTCAAAGGAAAATTCGAGACCAAAGCGAAAAGCGGTATTTTCCTCGGCTACTCGGTGCAGTCAAAGGCTTACGGAAGTAGTAGAACACAAAGTAGAGACGACAAAAGACGTAAAATTCCTGGAGGATACATCCCCCTTAACTGTCATTGTGACAGAATCATTGCCCGGATGAATAGAAGAATTTAAGGAACCACTGAAAGCATCGGAAGCGTCGCATGAATTGTCGACAGTCGATCCTGCTTTAACCTCTGTTCAACCCTCATCTGAACATCCTATCAAGGAAGAGGACACGGACTCCATTCCTTTGCGGGAATAATCGATCGAATATGATAACTACGAAGACGAAATTCAACGAAGAGGATCCGGTAGATCTCGACTCATTCGAACCGGACAGAGAGCTCGCCCGCGAAAGCAATATAACGTTATCGAAGCAAAAATCATACAGGAAGAAGTCTTTCTAGCTGAGATACCCATCACGCAAGCCATAGCAAACTCGAATTCTACTGAATGGTATGACGCCATGACCACGGAATTAAAGAGCGTCATTGCAAACGATACTTGGGATATAGTCGATCGTCCGGTAGGTCGGGCAGTCATCAGAAGTAGAATGGCCCCACGAAAGAAATTCGGTGCTGATGAATCTCTGGAGCGCCTGAAAGTGCAGATCGTCGCGCGCAGATTTTCTCAGAGACCGGGTATCCACTTCCTGGAAACTCTCGCACCGGTGGCTTGTCTAAATTCGATTAGTCTAGCGACTACTATTGCTTCAGAGTATGATATACACATACGTCAATTCAATGTGACAACAGCTTATTTAAACGGTATTCTCGACGACGAAATTTTTATGGAACTATCGGAACTGACTAAAGAAATATTAGAACTTATTTTAGGCAAGAAACACAAGGAGAGTCCTGTTAAAAGTAAGTCACAATCTATGCTGGAGGACTTGAAAGGAAGAAATAAAGTGTCGTCTCAGAAAATCGCTATACGAATTGCGTCAAGCGGGACACCAATGGAACAAAAGATTGAAGCAGGAGTTACGACGTCTTGGTCTAAAATCGCTGAACTTCGACCCTTGTTTATACCTCAGAGGTTAAGGGGCAGACTTGTTAATGTGCTTTGTCTATGTTGACGACATCCTACTAATCTTCTGAAACTGGATAATATTGATAAAATAAAATAACTCTTGAAGAGCTTTGACGTCAACGATTTGGGTGACGTAAAATGTTGTCTTGGAATAGAGTTTATTCGAAACAAAGATGGATACTTTATTTGTCAGAACAGGTTCATTCAAGATGTTCTTGCTCGATTTGAGATGAGCGATTACAAGCCCATTTCTATACCGATGGATACTAACACAAAACTGTCTCGCAATTCTTCATCGGAGAATGAGAACTGCAGCAAGATGCCATATTGAAAGCTTGTGGGCTCATTAATGTACATTGCGATGGGTATAAGATCGGACATCGCACATGTTGTCAGTTGCCTGAGCAGCTTCAACGATTGTTATCAGCAAGCTCATTGGGTTGCCGCCAAGCGGGTGTTGCAATTCCTCAAGGGGACCCTGAGTTATGGCATCTGATACAACTCGTCGAGAGTCAAACCAGTGATAGAATACGTAGATGCAGACTGGGTTAATTGCCCCGACGATCGTAGATCCTACACGGACTATATATTCATGCTTGCTGATGGCGCAATTACTTGGAAATCAAGGAAGCAAAGGACTGTCGCCGTTTCGTCAATCGAAGCAGAGTATATGGGCATAACGGAGGCTGTCAAAGAGGCTGTATACTTGTGAAGATTTCTAAAGGAATTAGGGTTCAATTCCTTGACCGATGTCACTATCTTGTGTGACAATATTGGAGCTGAGAAACTCACTTCAAACCTTGTTTTTCACTCTCGCACAAAACATATCGACATTCGATACCACTATGTACGGGAAATTTTTTGCACGGAGCTCATTAATCTAAAGTACACTCCAACAGAAGATGTGGCTGCGGATATGCTCACCAAAGGTCTTCTAAATGTCAAACACCTGAAATGTTCACAGACGCTGGGAATTAGGCACCTATCCACGTAACGAGGGGGAATGTTGGAGTTCTGTACTAATCATTGTTACTTGATGGCAGCACTACTGAGAGCCGCTGCATTAAGGTCCTTGCCTCAAGTTTACATCGTTTTTCCCCTCTACCTTTCTCTTTCAGTCTCTGTTCCCTTCGCTTGCTTTCCTTCGCGGCTAACTGTGTGATCGTATAACTCTTCTTCAATAAAAGCCTTATTGAAAAAAGTTCATTGTGAGTGTTTCACTGGCTCTGCCCCAATACAAACATTTGCGATGCACAACGAAATAATGTGATATTAGGTAAGATCCGATCAAAAACATATTACTATCGGAATACAAATTCAAAATTATTCAAACCAGGTGATCTAGTTTTCCTACTCAAGGTACCGCGGAAAAGAAAATTCAATGCCCACTATACGACAACCTATAAAATTTCAGGCATCATGTCAGACGGAAATGCCAAAGTATACGTAAAAACTAAACCACGAACATATAATACACCCGAACAAATTAAACTATGCATATCCACAGGCATATACACCATAGATAAAGGGCATAACGAATATAGCTGCATTTAGTAAAAAAAATTCCTCATTAACTTGATTGTCTGCCAAATACAAAAAGAAAACAAATTTTACGACAGCTATATTGATAATATATATGTTACCGTGAAAGATCGAAATTGGAGAATGTCGACTTTCACCGGTAAATGTCAACGCATATCAAATACGTCAATGAAAGGTTGAATATTTCATTACATTCTTGTACATTCAGACCCTCAACGGTGTATGTCGACAATCACAGACATGCTCTGGTGGAGGTCCAAAGGAGAAGAGCGGACAAAGAAACAACTGGCTCTCTCCCGCCAAACCCTTTGTTCTGCTGGGAGTCAGTCAGCTTTGCGAGCTTTGATGATGCAAACAACGTTTTCTTAATTTTGTTTTCCGATACCGTAATTTACACTGAATAGATATTGCAGTAAATCGTGATTTTTTTTTTGAAAAGTTAAATGCATTAATTGCGGGTAAACGAGAAGACAATTGTTTTTATTTTTCTCAAGAAAAGTACTCTAAAATACTTAAATAGTCTAAATTCTTGGTTTTAAATTCTTGGTTACTCCTTTCAGACAGAGAGGCGAAAAAGTTACGTCACCCTTGTGATGATTTATATCGACTGAATAACGGAGAAAAAAATATAAATCTCAAACATGTTCAACATTCACCATTAGTGCATGGTGAATGTCGACATTTACTGGTGTAAGTCAGAAATAACGGTATTTAGCAAATATTTCGAACATACACCAAGCGACTATGTGAATGTTGACATTCACCGGTGAAAGTCGACATTCTCCAATTTCTTCGACATTTACTGGTGTAAGTCAGAAATATCGTTATTTAGCAAATATTTCGAACATACACCAAGCGACTATGTGAATGTTGACATTCACCGGTGAAAGTCGACATTCTCCAATTTCTGTCTTTCACGGTAACATATAAATTAGGTTTAATTTTAAGGACAACCTTGTTCTGGATGAATTTTATAAAGCAAATATTAATAAGTAAACCAAATTGTAGAAAGCAAAAGAAAGGGGCGCGAAGCACATCCCAAGGAACGCCAGCAGGAATGAAGAATATTACGAACTCGTGGACGAAGTACTCCCTAAAGATCATCCGGAGGCATACCACCACGTGGGGGAATTGATCTGCATCACTCCCATAAACGGATTCAGGGTGCACCGGATTGCCATGGAGACGCTCGTGTGTCATCTGTTACACACGTAACCCGGACGCCGTTCCATACTTCCTAGCTGAAGGACGACCGGCCCTGAAGTGTACGGAGTGCATGGACATTTCATTTAACACTTCCCCGGAAAGAATGTTAATCGGGGAAGGAATGAAAGTCGTCACCTAATGGTAGAAAAGATATCAAAAAAAAAGGGAATGCACAAAGGCATGAAAATATATTATTTATACTTTTACAAATTTAGATAGTTATGAAATAGTTTAAAATCAATAGGGGTAATCCGAATAAATAAAAAATAGGATCCGCGAAGTCCAAACACACATGAAACGTGAATAATGAATTTGTTCCGAGCAGTAATTGGTTTCTAGTTTGATTTATTATTAATTTCTCTTATCACTTCTGATATACATGGTTCATTTTGAAAGTAATGCGCACGATTTTATGGTGACGCGACTATCCAGCACAGCGGGATAAAACGAGTTCCAGAAATGTGGTGAAGGGTCTGCCCTTGGAATGCAACCGTTCGCCAGTTTGCTCCGAGCAGTCTGAGTGGAAAGACGTACCTCCGCTTGAAGTGTGTTTTCGATTTTGTAACACGGCGTTTTGAAGCGTCCGCTTGAACAGCGAAACGCAATCAAGTTTTGTGATTTGCGGCTTGGGAAGAGTGCAATCGAAATATTCGAGATGCTTCAAGAGGTAAAACCATAATAATGCGACCTGGAACGGGTGGGACGTACAGTTTTCTACAATAAAGGTATTAGTCAACGATACGTGTTGACATCGACATGAATTTAAGATACGGAGAAAATCAGTATTTTGCTGTTGAGAGTGGTGGACGTATTCTTGGTGAGTAGTGACGAGTACGTACTTACTTAAATGGAACCCAATATCACAACATACATCAATAGTTAAAGAAGATTTCTTAGAAGGGCTGAAATTGATACTGGATTGGGCCTATTTTCAAGTGAACAATAAATATTCTTTACGAACATTTGGGGTACCGATGGGATCCCCCATATCCCCGGTGCTAGCAGACTTAGTAATGGATACGTAGAATTAAAAATTTTCACAACTTTAAATGTTTATATTTAGTTTCATTATCGCTATATAAATGACATACTTATTTGCGCAAATAGCAAAAACATAGATACTATTCTTCATACCTTCAATAGTTTTAATGAACGAATACAATTTACAAAAGAAGAGAGCATAAATAACTCAATAAGTTTTCTGAATGTTAAATTAAGTTGGGAAAACGGTATAGTTACAACAAATTGGTATAGAAAATCAACATGGTCAAGCAGATACCTTAATTTTAATTCACAACATTATATAAAATACAAACTTAGCGTGACTTACGGTTGGGTAGATAGGGCGATAAAACTTTCCCTGAAAAATTTCATAAAGAAAATCTACAGTTAATCAAAAAAACTTTGTTACAAAATAGTTTCCTAAAGGAACTGATTGATATAATAATTAATTAAAAAATAAATTTGCTACGTAATAATGACAGAAATAATACCGCCAATTCAAACAGTATAGATATACAAGAACAACAAGCGGATCAAGTAAGGTTTACAAGTAGTAACATTATCGTTTTACCTTATATTAATAATTTATCACAACAGATAAAGTGTATACTTTCAAACCATAGTTTCAGAATAGCATTTAAATTACCACCGAATCCTACAAAATGTTTCCCATCTTCCAAGGATAAACTACCGGATAGCAAAAAAAAAAATACAGTTTATAAAATTAATTGCCCTCAATGTGATTATTGCTACATTCGTGAAACTAAAAGACATCTTTCAAAAAGAACAACAGAACATAAACAAATCATTGACAATACACAATCTGCCCTGGCAACACATACGTAATATAGACCATCTTTTTGACTTCAACAATATAGAAATTTTTGAAATAGAACCCAACTTACGGAAAACATTGATATTAGAAATGATTCATATAAAAGAACACAATAATGCAGTTAATCATCGGTCAGACATTGAGAATCTAAATTCCATTTACCATAATTTATTGTGTTTTCGGTAGGAAAAGTTAAACCCATAGTATTTTGACATTAATCCTAACGTTACTTCCAATTTAACAACAACAACATTTTGAGTTATATATGTACTCTTCCACTGCGGTTAATGTTTCTTGCGAATTCGTAATCAGGCTCCTTTTGGTGGCATAAAGAAAATAAAAAAAATATTAAAAATTTATAAGAAAGAATAAATAAATTTTAAAAAAAGGAAAAAACCACACACACACACACACACACACACACACACACACACACACATACCACATACTACACAAACTTTTAACATGATCATGCTTCGTATATTCAAAATAATCGATCTGCGCGCCACGCGTAGATCGATACGATAAAGGTGAACACCGTGAGCTTCCCTGCACGCGGAACAGAATCCATGATCGAGATCTAGCGTTTTGCCGGATGAAAGAATATCTAACTGCATATAAACATGGTGCAAAAGAGAATAAAGGTAGATTTAACAACTTTCTATAAATAGTAATTCACTTCCATAGTTACAGAACCATTCACCTAAAGATTTTTATTACAGAATTTCTTGCACACATTCTAACCTCAGAAGAGTGCTATTATTTTCGGTTTATAAAGTTTCGTTAACACGTTCCGTGCTACGCCGTTTTTGCCCAACATGATCTCCAAGCTATTCGCTGTTTTAACTAAAAATTGATATATTGCGACACAATATGTCATTACATTATCAATCCATAAGTAATTAGCTTGTTTAGAGTGGTTGTGACACCGTGTACCATTTATGGTACACGTGGCGCTACGATCATTTCGACTGTGAGTCAATCAGTTCGCAAATTTTCAATTAGTAAAGAGAACCTGTTGTATGCGGAATTGTTAAGTATAAAGCGAGGGAAATATAATATCTAATAAAAGAGGCGGTAGGTATATATATGCAGAGGAAGCATTGTTTGTTTTTCATTCGTTTCTGTTATGAAACATGATTCTATTGCTATCTTTTATTAGTTTATTCTATCATCTTTTAATTTTTTGTATCGATCGAGTGATCCAACTTTTAATTTTTATCCCTAATTATAGACAATATGGGAGTACAAAACGCAAATAGTTCTAGTTCTATTTCCAGCGAAATAGAAATCCCATTTAGTATAAAACGCTCGCGTAGATTTATATTATCTTCCGATGATACAAGCGATGAGACATTTGAGGTTACCGCGCGCCATAAATCAAAATCCCGCTAAATTATATATAGCTCCGAAACTGAAGGTGAAGTGCCAAATATTACTGATGATTTACCAGACCAATGGATAAATCCAAGTGGAAACCATCCGTCACTTATCCCAATCATGGGTACAACTGGAATAACGTTAGTGGATTATTTATGTGCAGAAGAAGAATTTTACTTATCATTCGTTATCGAAGAAATGTTCGAAAACACAGCAGAACAAACTAACATTTACGCGATGCAAGTATTGACTCCGAAACGGTCATGTCGTCTGGATAAATGGATTCCCACCAACAAATCTTAGATAAAAAAAACTTTTCGGCCTTCTCGTATGGATGGGATTAATCAAATTACCCAAAATTAACTTATATTGGTCGAAAGATCCAATATTTGCTCAAAACCTCCCTCCATCAGTAATGCCAAGAAACCGCTTTGAGATATTGTTACGAATATTGCATTTCGTAAACCATGAAAATGCATATCCTGAAGACCGCCTGTATAAGATGAGACCAATTATCGACAAATGAAAGGAAAATTTTACAAAATACTATGATCCACCGGAAATGATATGTATTAATGAATCCATAATACCATTTCGTGGCCGTATAGTTTTTAAACAATAGATGAAACAAAAAAAACACGGATATGGTGTGAAATTATTTAATTTATGTTTCAAACCAGGATATACGTACAACTTTCAAATTTACTGCGGTCAACAATCTGGCAAAGAAAGAAGAACACCCAAAGCGGTTGTAATGTCACTTTATGAAAACATATTTGATAAGGGGCATACCTTATGCGTTGATAATTGGTATGCTAGCATAGATTTGGCTGAAGAACTTATTGCTAGAAACACCCACCTAATAGGAACGATTCGTTGAAATCGGAAGAGAATTCCCAAAGAAGTGGTGCAAAAAAATTACGACAAGGCGAAATATATGCAAAAGAACGGAAAGATGTCATAACATTGATGAAGTGGAAGGACAAACGAGATGTTTTACTAGTGTCAACGACACATTCTATAGAGACAGCTGTTGTTAGTAAAAAAAAAGGGTATGATGTCGTTAAACCGAAATTGGTGATAGATTACAATGAAGTCAAGAGTTCTGTTGATGTTTCCGACCAGATGTCAGCGTATAGCAACCTCTTGCGCAAAACTAGCAAGTGGTATAAAAAAAGTAGTGTTTGAGCTTTTTCTAAAGACATCAGTTATTAATGCTTGGATATTGTACAATACTCGGCAACATAGTTCTGTATCGATAGTAGAATTTATAAAACGATTAGTTAATTATTTATGTTACTGTGAGGATAACAACAACAATTTACCGCCTGAGATTGCGACACCCTCTAGAAAACCACACGACATTAAAAAATAAGAGGGCAAAGCGGTGAATGTTAGAAAACGTTGTACTTCCTGCTATAAACAAAATGTAAAACAGTATGATACTAAAGTAGCAAGGCAAAGAACTCAAAGAGTTGTGACGTTTTGCAGCGATTACCCGAATAAGCCATTTCTATGCATCCCTTGCTTTAAAAAAATCAACGATTACTTGTAATTCATAATTACTATACATATAACAAATAAACAAATTGATGTGCTTTGTTCTACACTGCATTTTGTTTAATGCCTCATTCTTTTAGTGGAAATATATTTTACAGAATTAAATTTGTCATAAAACATATGTTTTTGGCGGTTTAAATGAATATGTCTGCGTGTACCATAAATGGTACACGTGGCCTGCAGATCAAGTTTGGTATGTACCACAAATAGTACACGTGTACTAGTGGTACAGTGGCACGGAACGTGTTAATAAAATGCCTTGAAAAAAGTTACTGGTTGTTACAATTTGGCGGTAATCCGCATTGTTCAGTTTATTGCGGGTGTACTGGACGGGCTTTCGTCCCCGGCGCGTCGCGGGCCCTCCGGCTGGACGCTCGCCGTCTTGGCTTGTTCGGCCGTTTTCGGGCGTCGCCGGTGGGACTCGTGGCGCCGGGCGGATCTCCCTCGGGACTCGCTCCTTCGCACTCGTAGAGATAGGATCGGCCCTACGCTCGCCGTCTTGGCTTGTTCGGCCGTTTTCGGGCGTCGCCGGTGGGACTCGTGGCGCCGGGCGGATCTCCCTCGGGACTCGCTCCTTCGCACTCGTAGAGATAGGATCGGCCCTATCCCAGGCACAAAAAAAAGAAAGAATAGTGCAGAGCATTTCCGCACGACGCACCGGGGTTGAGGATTCCGGCTACCCGTGCGAAAACGGGCATCCCGTCCCTCCTACAAAATTGGTCCTTCGAGCAGGATACGGAAAAAGCCATCCCACACGAGTCAAGCACCACGCGCCAGGAGGCATTCCTGAAGCGTAGCATCAACTACTACTCCTGCAGGGCATTGTTGGCATCAACCTCACTGCGGTCCAGCCACTAAAGGCAACGAGGTTGAGAGATCTTCCCAGCAGAGAGTCCGTCTCCATCGAGCATTCTCGACGTAGAACCTGCACGCCCAGGTACTGTTTGGTTCTCCAACCAGATTCATTGGTTAATTCCCGCGAACGTACCCTTCGATCTCACACTAGCAATCATGGGCGATGTCACTGCTTTGAGAAGGCAACACGGTTCAATAAAATCTTCCTGTACACGCATTAAGTCCTACGTGGACGCCGTTACTAACATAGATGCCGACGTTATCGCGCAAGTAGAAGAACGTAGGCGTAAGCTTGACGAATATTGGGCACAATATAACGAGGTGCAAACGCGTCTAGAGGCTATCGACGAGACCGCCGAAGTGAACGACCGAATTCAATTCGAGGAGGCGTTTTACACGGTTTGCGCTAGAATGAAGCGTATACTTCACCAGCCTTCGGTCGCCCAAGAGGGTTCGCGACGATCTCCCTCGATGGATAACCGTTTCGATTATGCGGGAGCTCACGTTCGTTTGCCCAAATTAAATTTTTCCACATTCGCAGGACAATATGACGAGTGGTTCCCATTTTACGATTTGTTCAACTCGGTCATTCACAACAACGCCTATTTGACTGATACGCAAAAATTTCAGTACCTCAAATCCTCACTATCAGGCGACGCCGCGAGTGTCATACACTCTTTGGAATTGTCCGATAAAAATTAAATAATTGCGTGGAACCTACTGAAGAATCGTTACGATAAACGCGTAATCGTGTCCGCGCATCTCCGCGCTATATTCGAATTGCCGACCATGTCGAGGGAGAACGCGCGCGAGCTCAGGCAGATTGCGGATGGTACGACAAAGCACGTACTTGCACTAAAATCTTTAAAAAGGCCTACCGATACTTGGGACGACATATTAATTCACGTGCTAATTTCAAAATTGGATCCAATCACTGCACGCGAGTGGCAGTCGTCGCTCACCGGTAGTGAAATCCCGACCTTGAAGCAATTGTAAGACTTTGTATTAGGACGATGCCAAATGTTAGAGGCGAGCGCAAGGCCCGCCGCCCCGATAATGCAAGCGGCACTACCTCGCGCGGCCACGCGACCGGCGGTAAACATCAAACGCGGTGCCGCCACGTATGTGGCCACGGTCAAGGCCCCTTGCGGATTTTGCAACGGACAACACATTATATACGCGTGCGGTCAACTGACAAAACTCTCGCCTCAGCAACGCCTCGCGGAGATACAAAGGCGTAGACTATGCACTAACCTGTTAACCGGGGAATTCCCTTTTTAATTACGCAGCATATAACGGGCGCGAAATCTTTCACTAGGACGTGTCAGTACGTTACGCCCGGAGAACGTAATTTCATATTATTACTTTTTTTTATTAATGCTTAAAATGAATGGAAAGACTATGAAATTATAACGGGCGCGAAATCTTTCACTAGGACGTGTCAGTACGTTACGCCCGGAGAACGTAATTTCATATTATTACTTTTTTTTATTAATGCTTAAAATGAATGGAAAGACTATGAAATATATATGTCTTCGTTGATTTATATATACATATAGCACAAAGGAAAATACAAATTACGAACAAATAGAAAAGAATACCAACAAAAATATGGAAATATCGAATTAAGAAATTATAAATTTTACAAACAGTTTACAAACAATTATAAAGAGTACAAAAAATATAAAAAAGTTAACAATTACAGAACAATAAACAAAAGCACACAAATAAAATAGAAATATTGAGTTTAAAAAATTAAAATGTATATATGTGAAAATTCAAAACTCAATTTCCGTGTGATATATTTTGAAACAATTGTTGATACATAGTGCTGCCTTACAATCATAAAATAGAAATATTGAGTTTAAAAAATTAAAATGTATATATGTGAAAATTCAAAACTCAATTTCCGTGTGATATATTTTGAAACAATTGTTGATACATAGTGCTGCCTTACAATCTGGACACCATTATGATTTTCTCCGCGTCTTAAATTCATGTCGAAACATGTATCGATGACTAATACCTTTGTTGTACGAAACTATACGTCCCACCTGTTCCAGGGCGCAACACATATTTGAAGGACGTATTTATACGTCGTATCCGTACACGCTATAGTTTACGTTTGACGTATTTATACGTCCCGCCCGGTTAACAGGCTAATTGCCTTCGTTCGACGCATCATAATGCTAGTAAATGTACTGCCAGTTCTTGCAAGACGTGCGGAGCAAGGCATCATTCCTTTCTCCACATGCCCGCGGTGAAGGATCATGTATCCGATGCCTCTGTTTCTTCTCCTCTCGCGGAGCCTCCCGCACCTGCGCCAACCTCGAACGGGGACCAGTCCTCCGTAGCGGCACACGCCGCGTTGCCCGCGGCGGGAAACTGCGTCATTTTGTCGACAGCAATTGTCGATATTGATGACGACGCGGGTCGGCCGATCCGATGTCGCGCATTGCTTGACGCCGGATCTCAGGTCAACTTTGTTTCGCGCCGATTTCTCGGCACTCTCAAATTGAGGCCTCGCCTCACGAATGTATCCATTTCAGGGATAAACGATACGGTCAGCTCCGTGAATCACGCCGTGCAGCTAAGGCTCCGCTCGCGTTTCAATACATTTACGGCAACAATAGACTGCCTAGTTGCTGACCGGGTCACTGAAAATTTGCCCGCGATGACGCTCCAGTTAAAGCAGATCGAGATTCCGCATCATATTAAGCTTGCCGATCCTCAATTTTACGTGTCATCCGGAATTGACCTTTTGATCGGGGCCGACATTTTTTGGCAATTATTATGTGTAGGGCAAATCAAACCCTCCGAAAAACATCCAACCCTACAGAAGACACAATTAGGATGGGTTGTCGGCGGTCGACACTGCTCTTCCCCCGAGATAACGCGCGGCAAATGTGCTCAAAGCTTTCACGCCGCGATAACGAACCGTGAGTTGCATCACGGGTTGCAACGCTTTTGGAATTTCGAAGACGTTTGTCCGCCTTCCGTTTCACGGCCTCTTCATGAGGAGACATGCGAGAAGCATTTTCTCGAAAATGTAACGCGCGCTCCGGACGGACGGTTCATTGTCAAGCTTCCCTGCAAAGAGGATGTCCTTTCCGCCCTCGGCGACTCGAAGATAACCGCGCAGCGTAGGTTCAAGGCCTTAGAGGCGCGGCTTGACCGCGAACCGGAAGTAAAGGCGCAATACACCCACTTTATGAGCGAATATCGCGCTCTCGGTCACATGAGGCTAGTAAATGAAGAAAGTGAAGCGTCTCCTCAACCCGCGTTTTACCTACCCCATCACTGCGTTTTCAAAACGTCAAGCGAAACCACAAAGCTCAGGGTTGTATTTGATGGGTCTTGTAAGAGCGCATCCGGAATTTCTTTAAACAACGCGTTGTTAGTGGGGCCGGTCGTGCAGCAGGATTTAATTTCAATTATAATGCGCTTTAGAACTTTCGCTTACGTTTTTGCTGCCGATATAGTCAAAATGTATCGCCAAGTATTAGTGCATCCGATCAAACCCGTTTGCAAAGGATACTGTGGCGAGACGATAGGAATCAGGACGTCGAAACGTACGAACTTGCGACCGTCACTTACGGCACATCCGCCGCTTCCTTTCTGGCCACAAGGTGCCTTAAATATTTGGCTGACCAGGAAAGATCAAACCTTCCCGTTGGCTCCTTGCACGTCGCACGCGATTTTTATGTAGACGACATTCTCACCGGGGCAGACTCATTGCAACAAGCCAGGCTAATACGCGAACAAGTAATTTCGGTGCTGAAAAGGGGCTCATTTACCCTCAGCAAATGGCTCTCAAACTCGCCTAAGCTTCTGGATTCAGATCAGGATACGAATACTCAAACAGTCGACTTTAACAAAGATCTTGAATCGCGTATATTGGGAATTCGATGGAATCCGACCAGCGATTGCTTTCACTTTCTTATTAAAGAAGAACGGCCGGTCAATAGTGACACCAAGCGCACTATTCTGTCTGATATTGCCAGAATCTTCGATCCGCTTGGATTCGTCGGCCCGAGCGTGATCATTTCAAAATTAATTATTCAGGAGCTGTAGCAATTGAACCTTAAGTGGGATGAGTCTGTTCCCATGCATCTTCACACACGTTGGTCCATGTTCAGGAGGCAGCTCGCTGCATTCAACGAGCTAAAAATACCCCGATGTGTAAAATTCGGTTCAGAACCGCACGAGATTCGGTTGCATGGTTTCTGTGATGCAAGCCAAAACGCATACGGAGCGTGCGTTTACATTCGATCGCGGGTGGCACGGGATACTTTCCGGGTCAAATTATTGTACTCGAAATCTCGCGTCTCTCCATTGAAGGCAATCTCCTTCCCACGCTTGGAGCTGTGCGCGACGGTACTGCTTGCGCAACTTGTGGACAAGGTCCGTCGGGCAATACAAACCTCCGGAATGAGGGAATTTCTTTGGTCCGATTCGACTATCGCGCTGAATTGGATCGCGTCAAGTTCGCGCGGGTGGACGGTATTTGTAGCGAATCGCGTCGGTGAGATCCAGCGTCTAACCGACATCGCAAGTTGGCGCCACGTGCCTTCAAAAGAGAATCCCGCCGATCTTCTCTCCCGTGGAGTGCAACCTTCAGATCTACCGGATTGCCGCGCCTGGTGGCACGGTCCACAACATTTATCGAACGATTTATTTTGGCCATCCGCCGATGCTACTTTGCCGCTATCCGACATGCCGGAGGTTCGGACGAGGACGACAGCCGCAGCGGTTTCGGTGAATGAGTCGACGATCGGTGCCTTAATCGACAAACATTCCGATATCAATTCGATAACCCGCGTATTAGCGTATTGCTTGAAATTCCGGAGGCGTCGGCGGAAATCATCCCGGATCCTCTCAAAATTTATAACGCCGCACGAATTTTCTGCAGCACAACGCGCTTTATGCAAATTCGTGCCTTTTCCCGCGAATTACACTTGCTATCAAGTGGGAAGGCGATTGACGCGTGCAACAATCTTTTATCCTTATCGCCATTTCTAGACCCCGAGGGCTTGCTGAGAGTGGGCGGTCGGCTCCGGAATGCCGAAATCGATTACAGTGTTAAGCACCCAATCCTATTGCCAAAGGGGCACCGGGTAACTCGCCTTATTATTGCTCATGAGCATGTACGAAACAAACATTCGGGAATCCAAGCTACCATCGCCGCGGTCAGTCAGCGCTTCTGGCCAATATCTATCCGTTGCACCACGCGCGCGATTATTCGTAGTTGCATCACTTGCTTTAGGGCCAAGCCCGTGATTTCTGAAGCAATGATGGGCGCGTTACCCTTGAAGCGCGTCACACCTTCTCGACCGTTTACCCATTGCGGCGTCGATTACGCTGGATCGGTGCTCATTCGCGACGGCAAACGTCGAAATTGCAGGAACGCCAAGGCGTACATCGCGATATTTGTCTGTTTTGCGACGAGAGCTGTCCATATAGAGGTTGTAAGTGACTTAACGACGGAGGCGTTTTTAGGCGCCCTCAAGCGTTTCATAGCCCGACGGGGACAGCCTCAATCGATTCATTCCAACAATGGAACGACCTTCACCGGTTCGTCCCGGAAATTGCGGGAGTTTTATGAATTTCTTGCGCGTGAGGCGAACCAGATCCCAGTTATGGAAGCGCTCCGCGGCACCGAAATTCGCTGGAATTGTATTCCTCCGAACGCCCTACACTTCGGCGGATTGTGGGAGGTGGCTGTGAAGTCGGCAAAGCTTCACCTACTCCGTACAGTAGGCGAAGCGCACTTAACATTCGAGGAATTACAAACGGTGCTGTGTGAGATCGAAGCCGTATTAAATTCGAGTATTAAATGATTTATCTGTTCTAACCCCGGGTCATTTTCTGGTTGGAGAGGCCTTAAACAGTTTTCCCCAGCCCGAGCTCACGGACGTCCACGCTAATCGTCTGGTTCGCTGGCAAAGAGTCGAGCAAATTCGTCAGCATTTCTGGAAATGCTGGAGCGTTGAATACCTCAGTCAGCTTCAAGAGCGTCACAAGTGGAGGAAGAGCAAAGGCGAGCAGCTGAGGACGGGACAACTTGTCCTGATCAAACAACAGGGGCTGGCTCCCTTACAATGGCTCCTGGGTCGCATAGAAGAAGTTCACCTTGGCTCCGATGGCATTGCCCGATCCGCCAAGGTCAAGACGACGAAGACTTCCGTCGTTCGCCCACTGTCAAGATTAGCGATATTGCCTATCGAGATGTAATGTGTCTCGCAACGTACCCGACCCTGTTTGTATTTCTACTCTTAGATTATATGGCTCATTGAAAGCACAGTCTTTCAAGGGGGGCGGTGTTCAGTTTATTGCGGGTGTACTGGACGGGGGCTGGGCGCTCGCCGTCTTGGCTTGTTCGGCCGTTTTCGGGCGTCGCCGGTGGGACTCGTGGCGCCGGGCGGATCTCCCTCGGGACTCGCTCCTTCGCGCTCGTAGAGATAGGATCGGCCCTATCCCAGGCACAAAAAAAAAGAAAGAATAGTGCAGAGCATTGTCGCACGACGCACCGGGGTTGAGGATTCCGGCTACCCGTGCGAGAACGGGCATCCCGTTCCTTCTACACGCATTCCTAGAAGCGCGAAGTAGCGTATGTCCGGCCGTGCGCGGAGTGTGGCTTCAAGGCGTGCCGTGCAGCCCCCGTGCGTTGGGCCAGACCCCGGGGCGAAGCGTGTGGTGTGGTGTGGATGCGTGTGCCGGGCGAATGGCGGTATTCATTATATCAACCTACTTTATCTTTTTCTAATAAACTAATAGTTACCGTGTATTCTACAAATAAACTAACACTGACAGTAACCGAAATGTCGGCAATGAGTAAAACATTTGTCAATATTAAGATGATTTGAGCCGTTTATTTTGAAAGTGACCTAACTCCGTTTTTCAATATTTTGTCGGTTACCATGGTTACATAAATAATTTGATGTTATAAATCAGTGAAGCATTTCAGGGTGCTCATATTCCGAGCAAATACGCAAATTTTTTTACACATAAGTTTTCATAATTAGTTCAATAACTCAACCGTGTAGTTTGAAAGTGGCCTAACTCCATTTATGCTTACATCAAGATATTTCCTATTGATAATGTCGGAAAGCAGTGATGAAGGTAGTTTCAATTCATTAGTATTTACAAATTAACCTCATTTTTTGGACAATTGCGTTAGTTGAAGGATCTGTAGATTTAATTAACATAAAACTTAAAATTTAATATTAAATTTTAGAAATTATTTCACCCATGAGGAAAAACAGAACAAGACCATTTAGTTCAAATAGTAAAAAAGAAATAGTAACTAATAATTGTTAAAAAAATCGAAAAAGAAACAGAATTATAGAACAATATTCGTCTTTAAAGGATGAAGATCCGAATAACAATGGAGAAAAGATTGATGCATCATACATCCAAAAAATGCGAAAGATTAAACGGAATTCAGGAAAAAGATATTGCACTCAAACCGGAAATATTGTGCCTGAAAAAATGTTCGAAAACAAAGATTGTGGTTGTCGGAATGCTTGCACAAAAATTACAATGAAAAAGAAAGAAAGAATATTTTTGAGAAGTTTTGGGGTTTGGCAGATTTTCACAAACAAAATGTATTACTTCACGAAGCTGTCGAGCGCAAATTTGTGGAACGAAGACGTCCAACAAACGGAAAAGGTTCACCAAGAAATTTTAGTTTTAGATATTTGTTAACTTCTAAAAACGGGAAAATTCCCGTGTGTAAAAAATTCTTTTTGGATACTTTTAAAGTAAGCGAAGGACGCTTAAAACGAGTACGAAACTCTGCAAATGTGGGCAATGATTTACGTGGGAAGATGGTTGGATCATCAAGACAATTACCTGAAGAAGCGAAAAAGCACGTTCAAAACCATGTTAAAAGTTTCCCTAATTTTGAATTGCATTATACCAGATCTCATAATCCTAACAGAAGATATCTACATCCTGATCTACCTCTCAGGAAAATGTTTAATTTATACGAGCTTCATTGCGAGGAAAATGGAATAAAAGCCATTAATGAGTGGACTTATAGGAAAATGTTTAAAAAAGATTTTGATTTACATTTCCACCAAAGATACATGCCAAAAATGCGACTTATTAAACATTAAAATTAAAGCATCGAATAATGATGAAGAAAAGAATAAACTCACCGAAGAACACGATGTCCATTTAAGACTAGCAGAATCAGCTAGAAATTCACTAAAACAAGATCAGGAGCAAGTATCACGTAATTCGGATTATTATTTTATATATATATATATATATATATATATATATATTTTTCTATTAATAAACTATATATATATTATCAATCATCATTGATTCATCATACCACAATCTTTGGGAACTCCTCCGGGATTAACCAAATAAATAATTTTACCACATATATTTTGCTCATGATATGCCAAAAACCAGAAATTTGTTTCTTCCTTCCTTCTACGTACTTACACGTACCTACCTATTTTCTTATTATATTTCATTTACTTATATTTTTTATTTTTACATTATTGTTTATATTTTTTATATTTCCAACCTTTTTATTTTAGAATACATTTTTATAAGTATCCATCAAATAATTGAAAACGATATCAGCGATGACGAAATCGATGTAGCGGCAGGTATAAAAAGGAAACGTATTGAGTTCGTCATAGAAGTCATCTGACGGTAATTTTGACTACGACACGGAATTAAACGATACTGAAAATGAAGATGGTGAAGAAGTTAATCAAGTTGATCAAGTTAGTCCTAGCAAGAGCATTGTTTCTGAAAAATGGCTACCTCAAAATGCAGAAAAAACCACCATTTTCTTTTATTGCACATCCTGGAAAAACTTTCGATACTCCTTCAAAAAAACGTTCCTTTGTTTTATCTTGAGAAGTTTTTAGATGAGCTACTTATCAAATTAATTACAGAGCAAACAAATTTTTACGCTACCCAATTTGTTGATAATGATCCTGAGTTGAAACCACGTTCGCGAATTCGAAAATGGAAGGATACAAATGAAGCTAAAATAAAGATTTTTTTAGGACTCCTAATTTTGTAGAGAAAACAACTGCTTGTCTCTGAAAGAAAAGATGCGTACGCCGCTCGGGGGTTAGCGGAAGAGCGTTGGAGAGGGAAAAAAAAGAGAGAGACGCAACCGACATGAATATAAGGATGCAGTGTGTAACAGAAGATATAGAATAAATTGATCAGTTGACGGTACGAGCATCCACCTCATTGATGGAGAACCCAGCTCTGCTGCAAAGCACGCTCTGCCAACAAATTTTACAAGGAATGATTGGAAAACGGACTTTGAAACTTTATTTTTCAAGAAGAAGAATAATTGAAACACCATTTTTTTTATGAAACTATGAGCGAAAGCAGGTTTAGATTATTATGTAAGTGTTTGCATTTTGCAGACAATCTAAGTTTTGATTCTAACACATCTAATAAAAAAAACATAAAATTGATCCAAACATCAATAATTTGTCAGAAAAGTGTAAATGTTTTTATGTATGTGAAAGAGAAATATGCGTAGATGAATCCCTTTTATTATGGAAAGGGAATTTATCTTGGAAACAATATTGTAACCGTATGGACGGTTCCATATGCTCGGGCGGTCCGCGGGTGGCCGACCGCATCCCCTGATCGACAGTCTCGTGCGCATGCGTCGAGACCCCTCCTGGATCATCCAATCAAAGGAGGTCGATGCAGTGCACGAGAGTGGCATTCTGCATCTGGTGGTTAAATTGGAAGGACGTACAGACCGAATCAATAATTTGTTCCACGACCCCTGAAGGGGAGCAAAGAGCAGGTGGAATGCGATCGTGGAGATACCAAGTGGCAGGAACCAGCTGAACCTGGTTTACCGACTCTATGCTCGTCATGCGCACAATTTACAAACTGCGCTGAAATTTTGTAATCATACCCGATGTAATACATATTGACATATATTGTTGCATTATTCATAGAAACTGGCGAATATGATATTACGAAACCTAATATAAGTGAACTTAAAGAATGAACTTAAAGAAAAAACCTGAATATGTACTTAAAGTCTGCGGTCGGTCCCTGCGGACTGGCCGGGCCTGAACGGAAAGTGTAACGCCGGTCCCTAGGGACCAGCGTGGCATTTAACGTATTAACGAGAAGCAAAGGACCCGCAACGTATGAACTGAAGGACGCACAGACCGGAGAAGCAAGGGGAACATGTCACGCTTCTTGCTTCCGTCCTTACAAGGTGGCGTTAGTGGAAACACCGAAGACGTGACAAATAAACCCCACTCCCCCGGACGCCCTCCATGACCATCGAAAGGACGACGCAGGGCATTACTGTATCGGCAACCGGAAGATAAACATGCCCGTGCAAAGAATGAGGAATATCGGCGTACAAGCATACGCTAGATGGGCCATGGTATCACAGCCAACGCAAACGGGCCTTGATATAAAGTACGAGGATCCTCCCCGCATAAACTGGCCCGAGTTAAACACAAAAGGCTTCCAGCCGGGAACGTGCCAATATAGGGGAGGGAAGGGAGGCTGACACTGGGTCTTACTCTCCTCCCCCCGCAATTGCGGCCGGACAAATACAGTTACCAATGTGGTCAGCTCAGATCACGTAAACGAACTGGACAGAGCTAAGCTGAAGTCGTTTCCCGGGAGCTAGAAAACTCGTAGGGCTCTCGTACCCCTGTGAGTCGTCCTAAGCTTCTTCGAGCGATCCACGCATTACGCCTGCTGTTTGTCGCTCCTGGTTTCAAGGGGAAGCCACAAGGCACGCGACAAAGGCAGTCCTCACTCGTACCGTCTTGTAGGAAAGCCAATGATAAACCTGGAGGTGAGCCACCCTCGAACCTTTAAGGCGCGACAAAACCCAGGTTGCGTATCTGGACTCAAGGAGCTAGGATCGTTTGATGAAGTCGAGAACCGCGCGTAAAACCTGGAGCGGGAAACAGATTTGGGCAAGAATAATTTTCATTAAATTAGAAAAATCAATAAAAAAGTTCAGTGAAACCTCAACGGCAGAGAAAATTAAGATTTACCCCTCTCCTCCTCCTTCAATCCCCACTCCGTTCATCGAAGAACAACATCCCTACGGAGTCTTCGTCTCGGAATTTACCGAGAGTCTCATTAAATATATAAAGAAATCACCTTCCGGAGTAGCCTCGTCCCAGGGAAGCGTCGCAAACACGTGTTAACTCAAAAATCATCAAAATCTGCCAATTTCTTGGCAACGTGGGTGTAACACGGGTCATGTAAAAATATCACACTCCATCTAAAGCAAAAAAATGGACTGATATCACGGTGCCAGAAATGAAGAAGTTTTTACAGCTAATAGTTCTAATGGGACAAATAAAAGAAGACGTTCTTTACAACTATTGGTTCACTAATCGAACTATAGAAACTCCGTTCTTCTCACGAGTAATGAGCAGAAACAGATTTGTGCAAATAATGCAATGCTGGCATTTTTGCAATAATAGAAACACACCTCAGAATTCACATAGGCTTGCTAAAATCCAGTCTGTCATTGATTATCTAAAGGAAAAATTTAATGACGTCTATAAACCCTTACAATAATCGTCTTTGGATGAATATATCGTTCTGTGGAGAGGCAGACTATCGATTAGAACATATAATTTTGCTAAAATCACAAAATACGGAATACTTGTGAGAGTGCTGTGTAAAGCTGTCACAGGTTACATATGTAACTTTCACGTTTATGCTGCTGAAGGCAACAAATTAGTAGACACGGTTTCAACGGTTATTAAACCACATAAAAACATGTGGTATGAGATTTATCAAGACAATTATTACAATAGTATCAAAATGGCTGAAATTCTCCTAAAAAATAAAGTGCGAGTGTGTGGAACCATTCGCATAAACAGAGGTCTTCCTCGATCATTACAACTATTACGACTTTCAAAAGGACAATAGGTATTTCGTAGGAATCGCCAAATTCAGTTAGAAGCGTGGAATAATGGTAGAAGAACTATGAATATGATGTCACAATTGATGGAATCCACAAGCAGAAGCAGAAGATCAACAGCCCCAATACAAAAGCCGAATTACATCATGAATTATAATAAATATATGAAGGGCGTGAATCGCGCCGACCAATATCTCGCGTACTAATCTATTTTCAAGAAAACAAAAAAATGGACCAAACGAGTGATAATGTTTTTCATCATTCACTCATCATTCACTGTGCACTGTGCAATTCATTTAATGCATACACAGTTCTAAATGGAAAAAATATTACGTATAAGAATTTCCCACACAAAGTGGCAATTTCGTGGACAGGAGACAGTGAAACTAATTGTATGGAACATGATGACAACCTACCCAGCAGTTCTGAATCCACAAGTAGAGCACCCAGAATAGATCATCCCGGAAGACTGTCGAATTTCGGGAAACATAAACTCATAAATATAGTGACTCATGGTCGAAGTTTAAAAGCCCAAAGACAATGTAGAGTTTGTGCAGTTCATAAAAAAAGGAGTAGAACATCCTTTGTTTGTAAATATTGCGAAGTTCCACTACATAAAGGCGACTGTTACGCACGATATCATACTTTAGAAAAATATTGACTATTCTCCCGGTAATGTACCTCAACTGGGAGAAGGCGAAATGGACACCATATACGCAGGGGACAGGCAAAATTAATCCTCGTACTGTACCTTATGTTATTTTATCATGCGTTCTTGTATAACGAACGCCATTACCACCCTCAGGAAGTAGAAAAGAGATCGAGAGAAAAGAAAGACGATTAAGTCGCTCAGGACAAGGCGACACAGCTGCAAAGGATCAACACGCGCAAACCATAAAACGGTCCCAAAGCTAAACCCACTCTAACGTACCCCTCGTTTGGGTAAGGCATCTGGGCCGGCTTTGGCGATAACCAGACACAAAAATATTAGGTTGGTGCGTATGAAATGTCGGATTCTCTTTACATGCGGACGTTTGTCTCCCTGTTTTCGTTATACTTTTGTCTTTGGCATAACCTCATTCATAGTCGTATTGTCCAT
>JBCFXI010002394.1:0-23572 GCA_038496175.1 Ampulex compressa | reverse complement strand
TATGCATGAACGTATTCAAATTATTTCGTTATACTCAGAATCGTCGCGTAAACCTTCGGACGCTTTAGAACTCCTCATTGTAAGTTTTGTAACGTCCACAGCCTCGTCCCTTACCTCCTCCGACATCCACGTGCCGGTTGTTCATTAAAGAATTATAAGGACCATTTGCTGGTATTCCACGGACGCAATCTAAGCAGGCACGCCTCGCATGGGATTTATTAGAATTAGAAATCTGATGTTCCAAGTGTACTTGTACGTTGTACATTAACATTAACGGAGCCGGAGCCAGGAGCCATTTGTACTCGGCCCGGTGAATTACGTAGAAACGTGAGAGGCTTCCGCTGGCGAATTATTAGCCTCATTATCGCCTAGTTTACCAGCTTCGCCAAACCGGACCGGATCTCCTGCGTTCGTAGCATCATTTTCGAAGGATACAACGATAACGTCTTTATTGCTAACGATAATTTAGCACTCCAACGTATTCCCCTTGGGTGTCAAAATCCTTGCATTACTCCGGCGGTCGTACGTTTATACCGCCGATTTTGAGATTAAAGTTTGCCAGTACGTGGCGCATGACGATACTGGAATTGGCAAGCGCGATCTTGGGTGTTTTTCGTTCGGATTACATCGCAAATGCCTTTTCCTGGTATTTTTAAGATAAGGATTTATGTATCGTTTGAAACATCGAGGTGTGATCGATGGGTCTCTGTACAATAGAGCGCAATGGTGAATACCGGTCGATGTGTCAAATGATCTGTTGAAGGGATATTGCTGAAATGGCGAAACCGGATTTTCCTTTTTGCACGACGATCGATGCTTCCGAAACAAATGGCATCGGTGGAAATACGTATATTGCGAATAATGGGAGTCACTTTAGATATCTTCGATCGCAAATACTCTCCGTGTATTCGATTGTTAAGACCGATATCGAAATGTTAGCACTCGAGTAACATCCTTATTACCGAACGTTGCATAATAATAACCATGTGATATGGCACCTGTCGTTCATCGAACAACTCCTTGTTCCTCCAATCCTAAGCTCCAGATTTCACGACGGAACAGTTTTGCCAACATCAATCGTCTATGCAATTATGCGTATTACAGGAATATATGCAAACGCCAGATATTATTTATTATAAAATTATTTATTCTAATCACTCAGGACTGGTATACCTTCACCCTCCTTTAGATACAAAAAGTATAAACGCGTACAAACTTCTAACGACATTTAGTTTCTATTGGTCGCATATACAACTTATGTATTTCACAAAAATGTATAACGCTTTAAAAATTGTTATGGATTTAATCAAATTGAGGAAGGAAATTTGATATCGTATCATCTCGGTTACGAGACCCCTCTTATCGTAACGTTCGCGCTAAGGAGTTTTGCGGGGCTTCAGAAAAGCCGCGGACGTCAGCGGAAGGAATTGCCGGATCCGGCGAATTGATATTAAAATTAATGCCGCGATTAAAGGGCAGCGGCGAAAGTTCTCGATTAATACGATAGATAATGCCCGCGGCTGGTCTTGCGGCCGACGATGCCGAGTAAGAGATAACACTTGCTCGAGCAAAGTGGCATCCGACCAGACAATTCCATGGGATGCGAGGACTCAACGCAGTATAACGCATGTCGTAGGACGCGAGGACATTTGAGCACGCACCGTTGACTGGACATAAAAAAATCTCTAAGAAAAATGCGAGTCTAATTGGCCGAAAGAAAAGCGCAGAACTCAGCTCACACTTATCATCGAGCCAAGCGTAATATTCATCGAGCAGTCACGCACACCGATCCAGCCGCGTGACTAAGGCCGTGGGTGAGGTGTCAGAAGCAATTAAGATAATCACGAGTCGTCCTGAGGAACCAAACGATCGGTTCTATTATCGATAATTACTATAGACATTATTCACATCACGTAACACCAGATGGAGAATTAAAATACAGTGTGCGAATAGCTACTCCTAGATCAAGAATCTTCGATTACTCATAAATTAAGAACCAACTACAAGCTTAGAAGTACCTATATATCATCATTATTATTAGCAATTCCTTCATTCCCTTTCCATTTCTTTCACCCTCTGCTCAAACCCAACCTTCTGATATCCCAAACCACCCCGCGCATTATTGTCCTTTTTTATCGTTATTAAACTCTTCAAACCTCAGTGCCCCGCGTAATTTCATCCCACCACCTGTAAAACTTCGCGGAATACAATAGCCGACAATCCGCTCCTCCTCGCGGATGCAACACACGGAGAGGTTCCTCCTGCTCTCCTCCTTCCTCCTCGACGCTCATCCCCCTTTGACGTCACCCACCGGGCCCACCCTGCGCCTCAGAGCGAAAGAGGAGGGACGCGATTCACCGGGGAATTATCGGTACTTGATTGCGCTTAATCCGCAAAGTTTTCTCGTTTGACGTCTTCGCCAGGGACCGGGCTTCCTCGGTTTTCACCGCGCATGCGATTTTCCGTCGCGATTCGGTAAACGAAAAATGCGTGCTAATGCCCCCCGCCCCTCGCCCCCGCCAGGAAAAGAGAGGAAATTCATATGAAACGCGAAAGTCGGGAGGCTGAATCTCTCGCTAACGATGCTCGTTCGGTGGAATGTGTTTGCACAATTGCCGCCTCGGCCCTCTCGCCCCCTTCTTCTTCCCTCTTTCCTCGCTCCTTCGTCACCTCCAGCGCGAATTCGTCACTTTCCCCTGGCGTTCTCCTCGTGTCCTCCTCCACTAGCTCCACGTTTCGCGAATTTGTTCCCAGCGCCGTTCGCTGGGTTCTTTGCTTCGCTCTTTGCGCATCGCGATCGCTTGTCTTTGCTCCTTTCCCTTGCTTTCTATCGCGGAAGTCGGGTATGGATTCCTTGTCCATGCTTCTGGTAAACGTACTTTGGTATGTTTACTCGTTACGATGCGGGGTTTATGTTGGTGTGGCTGGATTTGTTTGAGTGTACTGTTTCTGTGCTGTTTAAAGGAAGCTGTTGTTTGCCTTCTTACGTTTGGTTTTATTTTTTTTTTGCGATTTTGATATGGATTTTTATGTGGGCTTTTTTGGAACTTTTTTTGACAGTGTTTGTTTGGAGGGTTATGGGTTTTGTGTTTTTATTGATTTTCTGGTTTTAGGGTAACGATCGTTTTTTGTATCGTTAGTGGTGTTCTTGTATTTTTGCTTTTCGAGACACTCGTGGGAGGGATTTTCTTAGTCGCCTTTCTTTGGGGTCTTTTTATTTTATTATTTTCTCTATTATCCGCATTTCGTTTTCCCTCCGCCAGCTTCCTTTTAACGCCACGCTCGTGCATTATTCGCATCCCAAAATTATGTAACTCTTTCTCTCGTTTGTAACGAGCTTCTGCACACGACGCGTTCGAGACGAGGAGCGTCCGCCTAACGTTGCCTTATGGCAAATGTAACTACCTTGCCAGCCCCCCCGGATTACTTCCATTCCGTTTCGCTATTTTCGCACGTTCAGAATATCGCTATACACTTGTAGAGCCGCGTTATTAAGAAGCGCGAGTATGCAGTTCCTGCAATTAGTCCGATGCGTAACCGAGAAAACTCTTCTTTACAAACTCTCATCTCGATAGCTGTAAGTTGGACTAATAATAATATTAGACGTACAGCTTTGCTTCCACCAGTTTTTTTTCCCTGAAATTCGAAGCTTTATCGTAAAAAAACTCGTTATGCATTTCTAATTCAAAGTATCGTCCGTCTTTGGCCACTACTTTCCCCCACCCTTAGTTCAACCTAAGAAATTTTCCGTTGAACAAACCAATCATCCACAGCTAAAGTCATTTATATGTAGAAAAACGAGGAGAACAAAGTTGCACACCTAATAATAACACATATTCCTGCTTCGACGAAAACAAAGGCCCTTTGTTACAACATTCCAACCTGCCTAGCTCCAATCGCATTTACAATAACAGTTGCAACAGCGGTTACAATCGCGGTTACAGCCGCGAATACAAATAATCGTATCCGCGCAGGGAGGAAAGCTGGAAGCGGTTCGTGGCGATCTGCCCTCGTCGAGCGACAAGAATGACCCTCCCTCGCAGAGAGCTCGATCCCGCGATACGTAAACGAAGGGTACTATTCTTTTCCAGGGAGCACTTCCAGGGAGTGCGCGGGCATAAATTCGATGGGAAGATCCTGGGCGTAACCGTGGGTGTCATCGGACCTTTATAACGTCCGAGGAGGATGACAATAACAGTTTTCATAATTTATCCCCGAGGCATCCGAGAGGCCCGGTGGTCCAAGATAGGACGAGATATCCGCGAAATCACAAGCGTCTCTATACCGGTAAAGATACGAAAGAGACAGGCACGTGGGGGCCAGGACGCATGCGTGTCGTGTTGCTCCTGCAGGACACCGCACGAGAAGTCAGTCAGCATTTGGACTCCGGCTCGCGTAGTTTTTGTATCTGGTGCATGTGCGTGACAAGGAAGGAGCGGACATCCCGTGGCCGATAACTATGACAATAATAACACTATACTCTGCCCTGTGGACGACGCTCTTCGTGGTCCCGCTGATGCATCCAACCGAGGGTAAGTCTCGACGAACGAAGCGAAGGCCTGCACGTCCCCTCGCAAGCTCGATGCTGGCAACAAAAGTACCGCGCGTGAATAAAAAAAGGACGAGCCTCCCGGTTCCTTGGGAGTGGCGAGTGTGTCGAGGAATATCGAATATCCGCGTCGGTATGCGTTTGGCCATCCTCGCGGAGGAAGCTCGGCTTTTGCCGCGATGGAAGATTCGCCCTGGAATTGCAGGTGTGAAATATTGCGGGGTAAAAGGAATAAACAACGAGGGGATGCGTTAAAATGGATTAAGAATCCGGGAAATCTTCCGCGTGCCGGCTTTCCGTGGTGCATTTATTACGATTATGTAAATCCCGCTTCGCCCGGAACGGTATTTTACGAAATTTCTTTCGCAAAACCCCACTTTAGTGTCGCGTGTAAATCACTATTTCTTTTTTTTCTTTTTCTTCAAGGGCGATTATTGGTGCACCGATTTGCGCTGCGGGATAATCGTACGGGTCGATCGACGTTCGTGGTCGTTCGATAATGATACGCTTTTTACGAGTGCCCACGTCGAGTATTTCACGCGTGGAATCCAATGCTTGTATCTTGATCGTTATCGGATTTATTCTTTACCTCCACGTGTAAAGTCTAGCCCGTAAGCCAGGTTTTAGTTATTACGGACGTACCAATTTAGATCGCGCGATAACTCGAACCCAAGGTTCGAAGTATGACGCTTTATAGAGAAACGTGTTTCGCAAAATTCCACCAGGAATACTAACGCGAAAGCGCGATGGGCTGGCCATGTTTAGCCGTGTATCACTGAAACTTTATCGAACCTATGATATTATGCGATCCTTTTATTCCGAATAATGGTGGATAATCTTCGTAGATTTTGCGGTTATCCGCTGCTGGTAATCTTTTAAACTACCTGTTTATTTAGTCATACGGATGTTTCGCCCCTGATGCTTGGACCCTTTTTGAACGTAACCACAAATTACACATAACGTTTAACAGGTTTAACTTCGATTAAAACTTAAAAAAGCACGTCTGCGGACTCGCCAAATTGTTCAAACTTCAAACGCGTTATATTACATTTACCGCCGAAAAGTAACTCGCGAAACTAGAAATTCGTACAACGAAAGACCCTTACGACAACAGCTAAAATTCACATTGGAGGAAGAATCACTGACTTACCTGGTGGAATCACAATTCATGAATATAATACTATCATCGTGAGCAAAGATAAAATTAACTCGAGAAATATATTTGCCCAAAATTCAATCCGACGAATCCAACATCAATGAAAGCAAGAGTTTACGACCAAAACCATTTTTCTGTTTCCTCATTGTATGTGGTAAACAAATAAGCATTTGGATATATACATAATTGCACACATTTATCGATGCGAGCTAAACCCTCTTGTTTTAACCCATATAACTTGTATGGCTTAATAAGTCCTCCGAGAAAGGGTTAAAGGGGATAAATATATTTTGGTAGTTACCGCTTCCTTTGCCTAAGGGTATATCCATTGGGAAAGGTAAGTTGGAACGTTGGATGGCGTGGTTGAAGCAGATAAGATTAATCAAGTGGGATCAGGCCGGATGGCGCGGTTGAAAACAGATAAGATTAATCACTGGGCCCGCCATCGTGATCACAACACCATTGGTTCCTTGGTTGTGAAATGTTTGATTTTCGCGACTTAATTTTTGGCGGTAAAATTCATGCAACTCGTTTGGATTTTAGACAATTTGATAAGTCCCCACAGATGTCCCTTTAAGTTTTTATATCGGTTAAACCTGTTAAACGTCGCGTTTAATTTTTAGTTACACTGAAAAGGTCCCAACCTCAGACACGAAACGTCCGTATAACGAAATAGACAGTTAGTTTACAAAGTTAATGCCCGACAGATGACCAGGAGACCTACGAAGCTTACCGGATCCACTTTCGTCTCATTCGATTCACACAAATTGCATTAATTTACCACGCTCATGTATTACAACGTGACATTCTTATATACAAGATTCTAATATACACTCTAATATACTGAATATTTCAGAAACACAATAATAAAACTAAAATATCGTATCGATCTCGATAGTAACTCTTTTATCACCGCGTGCATTTTGAATTCTCCTCGTATATCTTTAATCCATTACCTAAATGACACTCTGCATAGTCAATCGTAGTGACAAAAAAACGGCAGAATGCCGTCGATCCACTTAATGTAGGTCGATCGTCAATGCGCATCGATGTCGGCAATTCGTAATTTTCAAAAGCGAACGCGCAGGAATAATATTATACCGCGCCGCGGATCAAGGCTGTAACAGCACGTTGCCAACGGAAGAATGGAATAATACGCAAGAAAAGAAAGATAAATAAATCCATAAGAAAGTCGGGCAAACGTATAAACATTCCGGTTGTGGATATAACCGCGAAATGTAGCACTAGCGGCTATGAAAAACGAGGGTGGAATGGTTTTACATGCGGTACGCTTTCTGCATTTGCGGCTGAAACGGGGGATGTACCTCGCGATGTCAGGACGTGGAATTTCAAGAATGAGCAAACCATAGCCGGGTATACGTACCGAGAATACCCCCGTGCTGACCTACAAATCTCGGTTTCTACGTCGCTGAACGACAAGGGACCCTTAGAATTACCATGAGCAAAGGCCGTCGCGTTACTCAACGTGGATACGATCGTACAGAATTTTACGAACGTCCCGAGTTCACTCGGCCGTACGTAAAAAAAAAATAACTCAAGCTTTTGCAATAGCCGTTCTCGCGCAGCTATCTCCTTCTTACGAGCGCCTAACGAGGCTCGCGGATTGGCCGAACAGCCTGAACGAACCGTTTACTAACGCCCGATTGGATTTATCTTCGATCTTTCTCCTTTTTCTCAAGCAGACCAACGAGCGCTATCAATTTTTCGCGCCATGTTTTACCGTGAAAATGCGAAATAGGTTAATTTTGCTCGCCATGCTGGCGACGTGTATCGATAGGAAAAACAGGAACGTTTTTCGGCACTGCTTATGCAGTATATTACACTACAATGACCGTACAGTATTCCTGCCTAAAAAAAGTGTCGAACGTTGAATGAAAGTGTATCCATTTTTTTTCCACGATAGTGCCGTTAAATGTTATCGTGAGTTCTACATGACGGAACAGCGATGTGTGCAAAATGCTTTTGTTACCCACATCACCGGCTGGTGCTACAAACCTATCGAACGCCATACAAAAAAAAAATTCCTCTGAAGCGGTTAGACTTCATGGTTAATCAAGTAAATGTCTAATGCATATATCATATACTAATAGATAGATCGAATTCGTGGTAATTTCACAACATCGTATACCGATAAAAATCGCACTACAAAGAATAAAGTTATGAATGACGATGAAACTTTTCATAGGCGCTAAGAGCCGCTAAGATCGGTGAAATTTTTCGGCACACGTGCAGATTTTTAATCCCTGATCCTCTCAGCTGGATCGCCATGCTTGCCTCGTTATCCCGGAGCTGCTGGTAGAGAAAAAATTAAGGTTCTGAATGGTTAGTGCTCCGTTGATCTTCGGGATTGCTTGCGATTTCTCTCGGGAGGAGCTACCCTCCTGAGAGTAAGCGGTCCGTGATGGACAGGCCGTACCAGTGACTGACTCTAATAGTAGACCTGTCAATGTGGCCCCAAAGCCAGGAAATATCGGCGGCACCTCGGACAGCGATAGGGGTATAGATTACACGCTTCTCTGCTAATCACCACCGGTGACTTTCCGTCACTCTTCTAGCCTGAAAACTATTTTGGTTAAACGCCTTGCGCGTATCGATCGATCGAATAACGCTTTGTGTTTATTATAGACCAGATTATTGTGGTGATTATGATACTGAATATAGTATACGCGATATTCGTGCAAAAGTCTAGATGTATTTTGGGAAATTTTCTTTTGATTCGTAATATGATAACTTTCAATGATTAAGCAGGTTATCCGATAATTTTTAATGTTAAGGTATTTTTGTGAATGAAAATGTAGCTTCTTAGTTAAATTATACTGTGGTAATTAATAGGGTAATGACACTGGTTTACGGTTATTTTTATATCATTTAGAGCGTTTGCTTAACTGTGCGTTTATCGATCCTTATTAAACATGATTATTTCTATGGTGTTATCTATGTTAATTTCAATCTGTATAAATATTCTGATAGATTTTATTAATTTGCGCCAAATTAAAAATTAATTGGTTAGAAATGTTTCACTATGGAATTAGTTATAGAGTACTTATTAATTTTCAAACATTTTCCAGAATTTGATTTACCTCCATGCCTGATAGCCGTTAAATATTTGATCATAGATTACTAACTAATATGCGCTGGTTAGATGAAGATATAAATAATGCAGAGCCTCAAAATCTGATTACAGTTTAGATTATAATGAATAATCCGGTTATTAAGTATTAAATTTTGATTTGGTATTTTTACGAGCTGCATGACCGGCTCGTATTGTCGACTACATTTGCACCAATATTCACGCGTGCAAGTTTTACGATGAACGAGAAATTGACATTTGAGCACGTGGCATTAAATCAAACTGCAGCTTTTTGATTTCATTCAAATATAAGTGTCTTTGATCGACCTGGTGTTACTCTGACACTCATTCCTTCCATTGTACAATGTTCGTTCACGTTACAAACGTGTTAATTGTGTCGCGTGCATCTTTTCAGGGACTATTAATGCACATGATTTGCATTACTCTCACGAGATACAGTCCTTGCTTAGATGTACCTGCTGAATTGTTCATGGAATCAAATTTCTAGTCGCTAATTAGGATAGATCTAGACATATCGAGATAAATAATGCAACAAAACTCCCTAATCGAGGGATGAAGAACGATCTACTCAAAGATCGAGCGATGTATAAATTTCCATAAACATCAACACTAGTCGTTCAATGATAACGGTACCCTGAATAAAATTAAGAACTTATCGTGTTCCGTGAAATCAATTATTATCAAAACGATTTTGTCCTTAAATGTTTTCTGATAAAGGACGCTGTATTGGCCGCTATAATTTTAGAGTTATATATATATATATATATATATATATATATAGAATTAGAAAGAGAGAGCATGAACGTAATACATACAGTATTTATTGTTTCTCCGTGCAATGTGACAGGGCTGTTTCAATGAATCGTAATGAGTTATAGCAATAAACGTTAATCCCGGTAGATGACGTAATTAAAGCACGACACGTACAAATTCAATCTGTCTTCGAGGTAGGACGTTTTCAGCACGAACCTTATTTCTTCTTTTACTACGCAAGTGTCTGCGGAATATCATGACGATCACCGACTTCTTATATCGATACAATTTTCGAAGGATCACGCTCAATATCCGTAAATGGATTTTCCTACAGACAATAAACCTTAGTATAATAGTATAGAGAATATAATTCATTTTATTTACAACTCAAGTATTTATCTGTATACATTTACGTATTAATCAACGTATCTTAGACGATTACTATCTGATTACTATTCGACCTCAATGGATTTCAGACGCAACGATTCATTCGTTCGTTATACACGCATAATCCATTTTCAGCTAAGGTAAATCCTATGATAACGTTTAAACGAATTAAGATATACGCCAGTGCATTCTGACACGCCTTGCGGATACGGATGAATTTATTACGAATATGTAAATCCTCCGTTTCCACACGCGCAAATCATTTTGGATACGATGGGAGAATATTGAGAATATCGCGAGGCACCGTGTGACGGACAGGGGATTATGTCAGCGCCAAAGTTTCCTGCTACGATAAATTCATTCCCCCCGCCGGAGGAATTTATCGCGAAACTTGGAGTCCAAGAAGTGCGATTTCTTATTCCGCGATGCACCAGAGAAACGTGGAGAGCGCGGGGCTGCCTCGGCGTGAAAAGCATCGAGTCTAGTGATCCAATACATATTGGCAATATTTAGGAAAAGAAATGTTAAAGGCACAAGTTCCCCTGATGTATAGACAATTTAAGAATACAGCCACTTTTCGAATAGATAATTACCAAACTAAAAGAGATGGGAAAACCATATCGATAAATATCATAAAACGATGTATCCAATAATATAGTCATGTCGCAGGCATCGTTTGTTACAATGCTTCATAAATATTTGTTTAACCGCAGACATGACTTTAAAGCGAATTACCACAGAATACTGCGTCCATCGGAAAATCCGTGGAAAAGAATATTTAAGCGTTAAAACGGATAAAATCGTCCGCGAGTCGAGTAGCGTTGTGCGCACTGATCAAAAACAAAAAGATAAGGGAAATCAAATAGGAGCACTGAAGTGGGTATTGATTAAGTATCGCTTTCATTTGCCAATTGTGTACTTAAATGTGCTTTTGATACGACGATACTTTACGCGTGGCGGTCAATTTCGATTTATGCATATCGTTTCCACGGCCGGTCGTCGAAATTCGATTCAAGCTCGCCGGTGATTTCGACGTCACCGACAGACCTGCTAATTATTCGCGGAGCCGAGAATGGAAGAAATTCCTTTATCTTTCTCTGTCGCGATGCAGCAACGCAATATACCCTCTCGCGGTGCAATTTCTATTATGCAACGCGCCTCTGTTATGCAAATAGAGGCGCGTGTCTGACCGCACAAGCCCTTACTTGACGTTCGGACCTGGAATGGTCCTGAACGGCTGAAATTGGGGCCCCAGCTCGATGCACAGAGCCGCCTTCGTTCCATCACAGTGCCGGCTACTTGGTATTTTTACCTCTGCCACCACCGTTTATCTGAGAAACCGTCTACCGCAGGCCTCCGTACTTTTTCTAACGGTCTAGCAGTCCGGGCACTTCTTCAGTTTTTACTAGCCTTAAATATACGAGTCCCCCACCCCAAGTTCGCAACTCGCATATTTGCTAATTGGCTAGCATCGAGGCTGGAATCGTATACAGCGATCGGTCCTGTTAATCTTTTTGCTGGGAAAAGAATTTATTTTAAGCATGAATGGCATGAAATTTTGGAAACCTATGGAATTCAACGTGGCACGACGAAGGGTGTCGGTTGGTGTTTTGAAAATTGCATGCTATTGTATTAAGCAGCGATGGAAATAGCGGATGTCGCATCGAGTATATTTTTATATATTTGAAAGTGTTTATAATTTACCGATCGGCTATATTAAGCTCTTGGCGCGTTACTGATTCCTTGAAAATTCATCAAAGTGAATTTTTCAAACGTTCGCCGCCATTAGCGGGTTATTCTTGGTGACCTGAAAAATGTAATTGATGGCGAGGAATAACGATCGCCCAGGTTTCAACGCCAAAACGTTGCTGCGACTGGAGACCCACCTTGTACACATGTCCATATTTTATAAAATTCCCATATCTTCTCGATCAAAAAGCGATTTATGACTAGACTCTACCACGAAGAAAAAAATAACGAATAATTCTCGATAATGTCTTCAAATTTAATTCTCTCTTATGTCGAAAACTCAAGGTAAGACATCGAGAACGCATCGATCGTTATCGAATAAAAATGAATTCCAAATAACAATTAACCAAAGTAATATAATCGTCGCGATACACGCCTAATGCTTAAAAGCGAAGGACAGAAATTAAAAAAAAAAACTGTCTATAGAAAAGACGTCAATGAATCAATATATAACAACCTGCATACCCTAATAAAATCCCAGAAAGTCTTAGAATCGTGCAATGTCACACAGTGGCCTATTATTTATGAAAAAAAAAGTGCTCTTATGTGAGCGGGTTTGGCAGGACCAGTGTTAAGAAAGGAATGGTTTCTTTGGCCAAACGTCGGGCGATGATCGAGGAAGGGTTCGAAGAGGGAGGGGTTTCGCGAGCCGTGGAATTTGTAGCGGAAGCCGAATATCCGTCAGACACAAGGGAACCGGGCGATGAGAACCGCAAGCGATGCCGCACCAAACCGGTAAACCAGGCACAACGGCCAGTGGCTACTCCGGGGTAACCATCGAGGGCGAATTACCATCCTTGCCATGCCGGTTAAGCAACGAGCCGCTTCCAACCCTCGCGCACAGCTCCGATACAAGAATCTGGCAAAAGTTAATTTTTGAAATAAAAAAAAACCTGGCTCTATGCTTGTATTTCTAAGCGTAAGCATGGGTCTGATATAAGAATCTGTCACAACTTGACTTCTGTAACTAAAAAATGCGGGCGAGGAGACGCTTCTAACCCGCGTGTCAATTTTTTAAAGAAAAAAAACATGGCTCTGTGTTCGTATTTCCACGCGTAAGCATGGTTCCAATATAAGAATCTGTCACAACTTGATTTCTGAAACCAAAAAATGCGGGCGAGGAGACGCTTCTAACCCGCGTGTCAATTTTTTAAAGAAAAAAAACGTGGCTCCGTGCTTTTATTTCTACGCGTAAGCATGGTTCCAATATAAGAATCTGTCACAACTTGATTTCTGAAACCAAAAAATGCGGGCGAGGAGACGCTTCTAACCCGCGTGTCAATTTTAAAGAAAAAAAAACATGGCTCTGTGCTTTTATTTTTAAGCGCAAGCGCAAGTCCAATATAGGATTCTAAAAGAACTTTATCTCTCAAACTAAAAAATCTAGACAACGAGTCTATATAAAAATATAGCAGAATTCGACTTTTAAAGCCAAAAAATTCTGACTCTATGCTTTTATTTTGATGTGATAGGGAGGTTAAAAAAGGCATAGAAAGAGTTGAAGGATCATCCATCTATACTCTTGGCCACAGTAAAGCGATAATAATCGTTACGTAAAAATAATCAATTGTATAATTGTTTATGCGTAACTCTATTACATCGTTTCTTTTTTTGTTTCGAAAATGCGATTGGTTAGGCTACGTTAGACACGTCCAATAATTTAGTCGAGTAATTCGTTAACTTACCGTACATGGACACTTGTTTTACTTAACTGCTGGACTATATTTTAGTGTCCACCCGCGGTTATTAAATTACACGTCACTCGACAAAATTACTTCGTGCGACTATAACGGTCTTAACGGACAGTCGACCGATTACCGCATCGAATCTTCATTTTTAGTAACTACAATAAGTATGTATTCCCAAATGGCAACCGATTTGTTTGGACACCCACCTGGGAAATTGAACCGTTGCTTTTATCGTATCTCCTATACAGGTCATGATATTTCCGCTCTCCTCCATGCTCCTTATTCCGTCTCAAGATGCGATGTTGCCCCTGGCTGTGGTATAAACAATTAAACTTTCGTAGTGGAATTATCTACTTGAAGGTGGAAAATACATGACTTTAAATACTGGTGAATGGGGACTGGGTTGTTGGAAACTTTTGAAATCAAATGGGTACACGGAAGTTCACAATGAGGTGTATGCGAGACGGTCTATATGCAGTATCTGTATGCACAGATAATTGTGCAGAATGTGGAAAGATGTGAAATTTTAAATGGAATGTTCAAAGTGTGCCAGAAAGTAGCGCGTTGGTGGATACGCAAAAATAGTGAGTAGATTAATATGTGTAAAATGAGCGAAATAAAAACGTTACAGATGGAATAATAATAATAAATTATTTTCGTAACTGGACTATGTTTATTAATATTTTACTGTTACTGCTTGGAAGCAATAATTTCACGTAAAGTATTTTCTCTTTATCTGTCGTGCATTATATAGTTTCTTAATTTGTGCAATTAAATGAAAAAAAAATCAATTTATTCATATGGAGGTAGAGCAAAAAATCTTTTTACGTGCATGTATGACAACGAGGTTTAATAAAAAATACTGCGTGTGTGACGCGTCGCACTGAACGTATTATATAAAAAACCGCCTACAACAGACTATTCTGTTACACGCGCGACTCATTATTATTTTACCATTGTGCATCGAATACAAAACCGATGGAACTTTTGCAAAATTCATTTCCTCTCGAAAGCCTTCTCCAAATGCAGTGGCATATTGCAAAAAATCATATCGCGCGGATAAAAGGTTTTTTCAAATGTTCTGTTGCGCATCGGATACATTTTAGAACGTAGCCGTAATGAGCTAATTATTATATCGGAAGCGAAATACCCATTGTTAAATGCCGTAGTTCTTCAGACACGTGGTAATTTAAAATGCCTAGATTTTTTCTAAAGCCGAGAGATCACTGTACTCGAATCAGCGCGTTCATTAATATTTTTGCAAAGTCGTTCGATCAACGGTTTTCAATTCTGCGCAATTATATTTCTGATGGCCGCGCTCAAGTTTCTGCTGGATATTGTGCATTATTTTTGTGCTTCGTCGATATAAACTATTTCTCCTTTTCCCAGAAACATTTTCAGACAATTCTCTTCGATAAATAAGATTTTCGATTTAAACGCTATTTCTATCGATACGTTATCGCGAAGGAGGCGCGGTTGAGAATATTTCGTGCCGTATTCCGTGACCAAATGTTTGGTTATTCTCAACGTTGTGTACTAATTTCGCTAAGAACGTAGACACATATTTTTGTCGTACGCGACGAACCATGTATTCCCCGTGGTACGACAAACCGTGGAAGTTTTAGGGAATGCATTAAATTGGAATTATTTCAAAGAGATTCCGTAATTAGGAAAATTTTATATACGATGAGCAAGGCCAACGAGGAGATACTGCAGTTTGTTCTTCGTGAATCGCCGCTGTTAAAATATCTGTACCAATTTAATGTCGCGCGGTATTGATTTTGCAGGGGAACCTTCATCGCGTATCGCGTATCAATTTAAACCAGACAGATGGTCAATAACAAAATGTGTAGAAAATTTTACGTGTAATAATTAATTTCTCATGGCAGAATTTTAAGCATTCACCTTTGGCAGAAAGACTCTTGATTCTCACAAATTCTCCCCCTAAAGTGCCAAATTTTCCACCGAATCAAGTTGTCGGAAATGTATCATTTTAAGACGATTTATAGCAGGGATTTGAAAACTTTAGATTCACATTTATCGCGGGCTTTGACGCCTATGGAAATTGCGAGCTATTGATTCGATGATCCGTTCAAATCCATACGTGCATCCACATTCTCAGCGTTTTAAAGCTGCTTATAGGAATACAACAAATATAGGAATAAAACGCGAGCGGTTCTAAGCGTCTGGAAAGTAAGCATGGGTCACTACGAATTACAAAGACTTTTGAAAAATTACATTTAAATATTTACCACCACAGTAGATATTTACAAATCGCGATTAAGAAGCTTTACAAACGATTGATCGAAATAAGCAGATGCTTAAACTGTATCATTATATATTAAATGCAAATTCTGTTAATCTCGTTATCAAAACTGTTAATCATGGACAAACTTTAATCAAAGGATACTTCTAAATTGGTTCAAATGAGTAGTTAAAGGATGTTTTGACAATGTCTAACACAGAATGTAATAAACCCATAGGTACTCGATCATATCGTATCTATTCTCCAATAATTTCGTGTTGTTCATCTTTCCAAAATCGCTTCAAAGTTAGAAAGCCCCATTGCGAGGAATGCTGATCGTGGGTTCTCTATTTCGAGGCCCCCAAAAGCACCCAGGAAAAAGGTGACGAAATATCGATCGGAGAACGCGAAGTATTTTTATCCGCCACGAAATCTACGACAAAGTCAGCAGACAATCAGGAAATTAACTTGGCAAACTTTTCTAATGGCCACATTCCAGCGCGACGGCGGTGCGCATTCGGCGGAATTATTATCAATGTACACACTTGGTCGGAAGCTACGTGGAATCGAATGATCGTTAAAGTTAAATTGGCTCGCTAATTAATTTCCACGCGGCTACCCATCTGATCGTCGATCGGTTCTCATCTCTCTCTCTCTCTCTCTCTCTCTCTCTTTCTCCCTCTCTCTTTCCTCCCAGTTACGTCCACTTTCCATCTTCCATAGACCTTTTCGCTCTTTCGCCCACAATCACCGATGAACCGCCTTCCTCGTACTGCTAAGAAAGAACCATTATTCTACGTTCGTTCATATTTACACGAGTATTTTGAATCAATGCTTAATTCCACATACATGCTAATATCGCTTTGCGCAACGCGCTTCGTAATAAAACGTGGTATGCAATAAACAATTCGTAAAATATCCCCAGCATGCATGATTACATTATACCTTTACGAATATTATACCGTTGCTGCCGTTGGAAAATCCGCGGATAAATACGCATCAAAGAAGAGTAATGCATTATTTATATACAACATAAACATATCCCTTTCATCCTGCATTATTATTTACGCACCGAACGTAATAGCGACCGTGCATTACATCCGATTTTCTTTTTTTTTTTATATCACCGATAATATCCCGCTCTTTGGCGCACGTAGGCTATCGCGGTATTAGTTGAAGAACCGAACACAGGCGCGGATACTTCATTATTCGATAACGGACTATAAGCGTTAGACTTGCACCGAAGTAGTAGACAGGCATTTAAGCCTCCACCCAGAAGACCTGCTCTCATATACCACTCATCGGCTTTAGATATTTTCATGTAATATGTACAAGGTAGATGCCCCGTTCTCGAGGTTTACTTAAAGCAATGAATTCTAGGGTAAATGAGCCTTGCAACCGACGTCGAAATTTAAGCAGGAGCAAAGAACAACCTTCGCCTTTGTTCCTCGCGGCGAAACGCGCATTAATCACCTTTATCATTTCCATCGGAAGCTGTCTTACACCGGCAGCTCCCTCGTTCAGTGTCATTCTTCGCTCTCGTCAAACCCATTGTAAGTCGATCGATCTGGCGCAAATTACGTCCTCCCACGCGGAACTGACATTAGTCGGTTGAATCTTCGACACGATGAATTAGCGCGTCGTTGCCAAAGTTGATTACCACCCTCTCTCCCCCGGCATCGCCCTTCGATCCGACCGATACAAATGATCTTTCCGGGCGAGGAAAGTTTCCAGCAGCACTCGGCTTTGAAATAACCGATCGGCCGATGCGCGAGGCTTCCGGTTTCTCCAAGCAGTTGCAAAAGCCGTGGGCTCACCTACCGCTTTGATTCAGTTTCTCCCCCTAATTAATTCTCCATCCGCTTCTCCTGGCGGAGGGGGCATCGCTTACTCGGACCAGGTGTATCGATTTCAACGAAAGCCACGCGCAGGCCTTTTTAACGGCGAGTCCTGGAATCTCTCTTGGGCGGTCATTCACGAAGATTGCGAGGAAATCGACGCCAACCATAAAGTGCCCGTAAGCAAGAAGGAGTTTGGGTATTGAGTGGAATTCCACGAATTGTCTTGATGTATTATGAAAGTATTATAATGAAAGGGAAATTTGTTATAAGTTAAATATTGTGCGGTAAGTCAAGTCATTCGTGAAAAATCGAGGAAATTAAGAAATAAATCTTCCAGCCACAAACGTGTTATATTGTTGCGTGTTTGACTACTTCTCCTCTTCTTAGCCTAACTTGGTAGAAGGATCAAACGAGTCGTCTTTCCAAGGGTAAAGATTATTGTAAATATGCCAACTTTTTGTCTCTAAACTTTTCAAAGTGAACTAAAAAATACGACTTAAAATCTTAAATTCAATACAACTTATGTAACATTAGGTATGCAAGCTTTCCATCGCAGAGTTAACAGCGAAGAAATACGTAAATCATCACGATTTTCTTCTTACGCCACTTTTATGTCCTGGACGTGCGCGCTTTTCAAGGCGAACTAAAAGATACGAGTTTGTTAAAAGCTTAAAATCAATATAACTCGTACAACGCGAAGTACGCAACGTTACCATCGTAGACTTACTTACCAGCGAGGAAATACGTAAATCGTCACGATTTTCTTTTTACGCAACGTTTATGCGCCGAGCGTGTGCGCTTTTCAAGGCGAACTAAAAGATACGAGGTTGTTAAAAGCTTGGAATCAATATAACTCACGTAACATTAGGCGTACAACGTTACCATTCTGGATTTACCAGCGAGGAAATGCGTGCATCCTTGCGATTACGAAAAACGCGCATCGATTTTCTTTTCGCGCCACGTCTGTGCGGTCGCAACCGCGAATACTGGGCCAAGGCGTTTCGCGCCGTTATGAAAATCGCAGTGACAGGATCGACGAAAGATCCGGCGCGATCGCCGTTAGGAGAGGAGCGCCATTGTGAAGGGGAATCTATCGACGACCACAAAGTGTAAAACGTCAGCTGCGAGCGCTGTTTTGCGCCCGTCCGGATAGCCCGACACGGCCGCAATCGCCCACACCGACAACCGGGTCTTCCGAAGCTCTAGTGCGTTTCCATGCAACGATACTATCGCCTCGCCCAGTTTCGAAAGAGCAGCTCCCGGGATAAGGTACTCGGAATAAATCGAACCGCGCTCCTTTCGCCATTTCCTGGACTCTGCAGCGTGTAGGCGATTTCGAACGACATGTTAATCTACCTCTTTTCGAGACACGTTCCATGAGACCGTGCTACTTTACCGCTTCTCTTTCTAGCGGTGTATTTTCCTTTTAGTGTTCTCAAATTACAGAATATAATTAGCCCGAGAGAATGATTTGATAAATTATCATAACGCGATGGAAATATGTTTATCACGCAGGGGGATGTGGCTTTCGATTTTATTTGCAGCTGAGGTTTTTGAAAATTGTTATTGAACAAGAGAATTGAAAATATATATATATATATGTTTTTGTTTCGATGTATAATTTGTGCAAGACGGATGTTTGGTGGATTTAAATAATATGGTAGAAGTATTATATATACGTGTTTATAGATAGAGTGTATATCGGTATATATATTTATGCGTATGCACGTATGTATATTTGCGTGTATATATATCATGCGGATACCTGCCCTTTCGAACGGACTTTAAATCCTGTATAAATTTACGTTTGTAAATACGTGTTTGTGTTTCACCTATGGCTTAATTACGGTGATACATCGCTGGTAGTATCTAAACATTTACAATGTTTGCTAACGATACGATTAATCTGCCATCTCCGGTTAACGGGTTGAGCGGAAGATCTAATTTCTACCAGAGTAAAGCAGTTGTAATAAATTAGACCAGACTCCTTTTACAATTTCCCACGTTTAGCGTGGATCTTGTTGGAAACCCCAGGGGTGTCGCGTCGAGAATGGCTTTAATCTAAGCGGAGAATTAACCTGTTGTTTGAAGATGTTTATAGGATAGACAGATTGGTTAATTTGAAATTAATGATACGCGACTACTTTCAGACGTACGCGTAAAAAATCGCAACGATAGGATATGAGAGCACTGTTTCATTAAGTAGAAAATAAGATACTGAAGCATCTCGTTTTCCTCGTAAAATATAATCAACTCTTTACGAGATTGGAGCCAAAGCGCCACTTCTTTTTATATTCTTTACACCTATAATCCTTTTCCATCTCGTAGATTTTTTTTAAATTTATTTTCTGTACCGACTGCTAAGGTGATTTGGTCTAAGACCTATCATTTAAAGTGGGTTCTGAACCACCAGAGCTGCAGTATACATATCACATGGAAAGACCAGAGGTGAGGGGCGGGATTCGAATCCGGGTCTCCCACGTGGCAGTCCGAGCCTCTATCCACTACTGCACCGTAGCTCTCATCTCCTAGATTATTTATATGGTCACCAATTTCGCACTCAACTTTTTTTTCCGCGTACGTGCAAGCAGAGAGAAACTTTGTTAAAATGCTTTTATTAAAGAGTATTGCGGAAATATGAAAATAATCCGGCGTGAGAATGAATAAATATTTTAAGGAATATAAGTGTGTACAACCGAAGGAAGAGTGTTTCCGCTATAAGTCAGTCAAAGACGAGCGATTGTGATAGATTCCGTGGTTTAGTTTTAGGTGGTTTTGAGGAATGCACATGCACCATGACTGTGCAAATATGTATAGTCCAAAAGGGTATGTGCGGAGACCTTAAAGAAGAAGGGTGTAGCACAGAAGAGAACCGAGAGTTACAGAGAACAGAGCATAGAGCCGCAAAGTGTCATAGAGTTACAAAGCAGAGTACAGACTACACAGAGTCAGAGTCAGACCAAGAGCTAGACTACGGACTAAGATTAAATTATCCGTATCGCAGTAACAGCAATGGCGTTCATCCTTGCTTATCAACGCAAGTTTCTAGCGAAGAAAAATACTCGAACCAACCACTCCATCAATGCCACGGTGTTCATAATTATCCTACAAGCTTTTCTATAAACGTTCCACGAGCTAAGAAGCATTTTGATCCGCCATATATCACGCTATTATCCTGTTCGAGCGCATCGTCCCCGTTTGCACGCATTTACGTACGCGGAGGCTCGATGCGATTCGCATTAAATCACATTTCACGATTTTAATCTCGGACAATTTTTTCTCGCAACCAAGGTAATTTGATGCACCTCCCCGCACGCTGGCGCGCAAATCAAACGGAACGCTTTCGTACCGAATCAACGATGCGAATATGAGTTTATCCCGCGGCGATTATCCTTTGATTCGACGTTAATGGAGAGATATCGATAACAGGTCGGAACACGGGCGTACGATTCGCTTTATTTATGCGGAGCAGGGTGCGCAGAATGGTTTTCAGAATGCAGGATGACGGATACGCCGTCACGCCACTCCATTTTCCCCGCTCATCCGTCGAAGGTTTCTGTCCGGTATAACAGAAGGTCCGGATAGATCCTCCATTTCCACGTAATCGAGGGGTCACGCATAATAATTCAGGCGTTCACACGCTCGCGAGCATCGAGCGGTCGAGGCAGAAGCTGGACGGAGCGGACCTTTGCCGGCTCCGGAACCGGATGCTCTTTGGTCAGTCCGCCTCTTTCTCCCCGTCGCCTTTTGTTCTCGCGACGCGAGGGACGACGCACGAACACTGTGCAAATCGGGCCTTAGGAGTGCCGCGAATTGCGGCCGGATAAAATCTGAAAGTTTAACAATACGACCGGATACGTCCTGTCTGTATTTGCATCTACATGCATAGCGCGCGATGTACGGACGCGTTGGACTTGATAATGACTCTTGGATACGTATTACTTCTATGCGCAGTACGGGTAAAGAGCTGGTTGCTCGTAAATCGATGGACTTAATGAAGTATTGAGACCGATGGCTTCGAATCGGATATTATATATCGTCGCGTTGGCGATATGCGAGACGCTATGTTTGAAAGTGGTTAAGTACATTTTTGCGTTTCGTTGCGTTTTGCGATATTAAAAAAAAGACCGTGAACCAGTATTGAATTCATTTTGTTTTTTTTTTTCGGGATTCTGGATATATAGAATTAAATAGTGGTAATATAAATTGTGAATTAAGCATCGGACTAAAACGGTATTTTTGTAACCGAGAATGGAGTCAGGCCACGTAAAACAATAAGGGTTGTGCAACAATATTCTATTTTACAGTGACATTTTTTTCATTCGATTCACGGGGATATTATACTATGTTTACTTTGTTTATTATAAATGTACAGAGAACACGTCCATGTTTACTCGAATCTCGCTTTAAATCGTTTTTTTTGTCAAAAAACTAACGAGAATTTCAAATACAGCGGCTCATATATTTCATCAAAGCTACGATCCATGTTTATTCGGTCACCGCGATGTCCACGCGATCGATCCTAATATTCCAGCCCAGAAAGTAGATCTACGAAAACCTTAAAACGAACCAAAGTTACACACAACAACCGCTCGCAATTCACGCGCCGCCTATCGATCGTTTTCAACTCCATTAATCCTCCAATCCAAACTAACCGCTTCTCCCATACCTAATAAAATAACGTCAGGGTTATCAAAATTGCAGCGAACATCATAATTCGGCAGCGTGAGTTACGCGCGGTGCCTCAAAATCGACCTCTTTATTAAAGGCCTCCACCGATGGTGGTTATCATCGATGAGAAATCCATAGCCATTGACCTTGCTCGACGAACAAGCGGCGTAATATACGCCAGCATCGATCTCCCCCTCCTCCCCCCTCCCTCTCATTCTTCCCAAAGATTAATTCCGTACACGTCGGGCGTCGCGGCCGGTAAAAGCCCCGCGATTCTTCGTAAAAATGGTTATTAACTTGTCACTCGAGTTTTCCTTCTCTTAATAAAGTTTTACATCGAAAGTTAGCAAACTCCGTCATCTGCTCCCGTTTAATCTCCGCCATTAACGAGGTACAAAGTCCGATAACTCAGGCGCTGAGCCAAGGGCCGAGGGTCGGCCCTTTCGAAGGGGGGGGGTGGCAATTCGCGCGGGGCCGGTATCTGCTTCTTGCACGTCCGCCAGATAAAGAGAGCCGGCTCGCGGCACTCAGGAGGAAGCGTCACGTCTCTTCGAGGAGGAGCCGCGAAAGGAGAGGAGAAATTTAAAGTGCGCGACTCGTTTCGTTGTTCTTGCACCGGGGACGGTAAAACCGCGGGGATACCTCGAGCAGCCAGGACGAGGATGAGGAGGGTGAGGAAGGTGGAGAGAGGATAAGGAGAAGGGAAGAGGAGGTCTCGCCTTCGTCCTTCGCCTTTCTCGTCGTTAAAGCGCCGAGGAACGGCGCCGTCTTAACGTGACGTGTGTGACTGCTGCTTCACGATGACGAGAGTTCAAAGTTTCCCCCCTCGTGACACGTGACGTAGCTATGCAACCGCGGCGCGCGTATTCATTATGGCTTTCGGAGGGCTGCGCGGGAGGGCTTGGCGCCGGGTTTTAAGGGTGGTTGGGAGGAAATTATGCCGCGTGTCTCCTCGCGCCCCAATACCCCGACGGGCGCCGCTGCATAGTTACGTGACGCGCGGAAGACGGATAGCTGTTACCGGGACGTTCTACGAATTAACGCCTGGCGCACAATCGACTCCTTCCTCGGCTCCGCCGGCTAACGCTCGCTTCTTTTAAGACGCGAATACTTCCGGTCCTTCGGGCACCCTGATATGCGCTTGGGCGCGTGGATCAACGAGCACGCGGTGTATTAGCACTTTTCGTGCGCCTCTTTGATTCGCCTTTTACCGAGGAAACGTTTAAATTCTCGATCGATATCGCGCGAGTACTTGTTCCGAGGCAATGTTGTGGGATGTAAGATCGACGATTTGGAGGCAATGACTGTTAGCTTTGCTTTGATATTAGGGTTTGTCGCTAGTTTCTAAATAAAGAGTCTCTCTTACGTCCCTTTGTGCGGGTGTCCACAAGAAAAACATATATACATATATACATGCATAT
>JBCFXI010002393.1:0-23589 GCA_038496175.1 Ampulex compressa | reverse complement strand
ATAAACTATTATTATGTAATTATATAATATTTATGTTATACATATATTTATGTTATAGATGTATATCATTTTTATTTTAACAGTAATAGTGTTAGAATTTGTCATAAAGTACTATGATCGTTAGTGAAAATGATTCGTTTTCCAATCGTTTTCCTAGGTTTATTAAAGCTTTGAAAAATTGATTTATAATCGTGCGATACATGCTGTTTATTCGATGACATTCCTGAATATCGGAGCTGAAGGACTAATCGCGCTGCCAAAGACCCTAACCCGAAACACGTATGACGGGAGGCCAAGGACGCGAGAGCAGAAAAAATCGCCCATTGACTAATCTATCAGTGTCTGGACAAAACCAGCGTCCCCTATAACGCGCGTTCCATGAAATGTATTCAACCATCACTCATTTGCCCTGTACGCTTTTATACGACGTGACGTTCCAGAAGCTGCCCCTGGTGGCGTTAAAACAAAGGCATCGCATAAAAGCCAAACAATTTTCAATTTACGATCAAATGGCGCGCGACCCACATCGAACACTTTGCGCGCTTATATAACTCCTGCTTATCTCGCCAAAGGTGTTTAGTCCATACATTTTAGGCAGCGCCGATAATCGCACGATAAACCGAAATCGAGCGTGAAACGAAATATCGTAAGCTAAATATAATAAATATCGGTTATCACACGTACGTATATAAATAATAAATATCGTGTAACCGCACATACGTGCTGCGTTGAAATAGCGAGTGTATTAGTAACAGCGTATCGATACAATACCCACGATTTTTTCCACGCTGTCTTGCTAAACGTATCTGAAATATATCCCTACACTCTTAGGCATATAAAATCTTCGCTCTGCTGGCACCTTCGTATATACTCTTCTCGATATCCCAAAATCCATAGACTATTCTCCAGGATTTTCAAGGGCGTCGCCTCTCGACTCGTCGCAAGGCGTTCTCTCCCAAACTCCTATCGCGTGCAGTGTGAATATACCAGTGTATATCCAAGTAAGAGAGGACACGTATGTCTATACATGTGCATCAACGTCACCAAAACGCATAAGAAAGAACAAAGAATCCCATAAATAACACCGCGCCTTGAGGGTCGAATCGTGGAGAGCACACTGCATCGTGAACGGTAATACGAAATATTCAATCCGCCCTCGAACCCTCATCCCTACAATTCCATGCACCAGAAACTACACCGGGACCACTAAACACACATCCCAAGGTGATTTCTAACATATTCACCGTATCCCAGGATCTTCATCCTCCTCGAATCCCCTGGCCTCCACCTCCTTATCATCCTCCAAATCGAGGTCCATCCCCCTTGCAACGGCCCCGCACAAAGAGCGGCCAGCTTCGACTTCGCGGTGGTTTCGACGAGGGGCGCGAGAGAAAAAAAAACCGAGGGGGTTGTCGGGACAATTATCGACGAGGGGGGGGGGGGCGACCGCAAAATGCGAGGGTGGCGCGCACGTCAAGCGGAGAATTCGGGCGCAGAACTCCGAAATTGCTCGTAGCGGGCCCGATGGATTCCCAGGGAAATCGAATTGCCGATTGCTGTCCCGCTCATTCGATTACCTCAGACGAGCGCTCGGATCGTCACCTCGCGCCCCGGCGATACACAAAGGTGAATCGACGGAGGACCGGGAGGAGGGGAGGGGGGATGGAGGGGAAAAACGGTGGCGAAGCAGCCGATAATCGGCGAATATGCTTTTTCGGCTTCTCCGGCCCTGAAAAAGCGCTCGTCGATTTTCACGGCCGAACGGGGCAGTGCGTGCGCGTCGCCATAAAGCGGCCGCGATTTCCATTCGTTAACCGGATTGAATGGTTCGTCCTACCGGTGATTTCGATTTTGTTTGCGCACATTCATCGAGAATTTCGGCCCCCGACCGTTTGAACCGTCGCGCTGATTTTTATAATGGCGCGCGTATTTTATTCCGGAAACGGATTTGCCGCGGGGATATGTGCGCCTGGAGTGCTTGGGAATTTAGGGAGGAGTAGGAGCGTGGGATGTCGTTGGGGGGAGAGGGATTTGGGTGTGGAGCAAAGGGATCATAAGGATCGTCCATGATGGTGATAGTGTATTGGCTAATGACAGTGCCAGTGTATTTTCGTAAAGCGTACTTATCGATAATCGGAAGAAAGATCGTATTGCCGCTACGATGACTCGTGTTCTTGGCATGACTCGCGACTGATGGTTGAAGATGGCTATTTTGAAAGTGGCTTAGGCACAGGCGGAGTGGTCAAGATTCGGACCCAATTTGGAACGAAGGATTTAAAGTTGGAGATAATAAATGGGCCTTTGCGAAGGGCGTGCATCGGTGGCGGCGCTGATCGATTGGACGAAGGTGGAAACGCGCGACAAATGTACGAGCAGCGTGGCTGCATGCATCGTCCGTCAGTTTACAGTCGAGTTTCTCCCTGGTCTCGACGGACGTCTTGGAATTTATCATACTCGAGGAACTAACCTGAGTTATGCGCGACCAGACAAAAGAGCTTTGAATAAAATACACGCGGCAAACGCCTTCGTCTTAAAACTGCCGTAACGCAAACGGACGAATATTTGTACCCAGCGAACGTCGTTTCGGCTACGAATGCTTCCAACGCAAAGTTATAAAGGAACCTATTAATATACGTATCAATCGTCATTATAAAAGAACTTTTCCGAAACGTTTGTTGCCACTTTACCTCGTTTCAGTCGATTCACCACCCTAATCTTTGTAATTTTTCATCGCTACTTCAATTCGAATTTATAATATAGTAATGCTGATATACGATAAAAAATGTAGTTCCACAGACTTCAGTAATCATTCTAACAATCGTCCACGCAACAAGTGGAAAAAAGATCATTATATCGTGCAAAAAAATAGCCACGCGATCCATCTATTTTTACTCCGGCATCGATAAATAATTCATTTCCATCGAGACGCAAGCACGTGCGAAATCGGCGCGTAAGGTCCGAATAATAAACGAATCGCGCTTGCGGAAGCGGTTGCGGGGGGTAAGTTTTCCCAAAGATATCCCGGGGCCATCGGACGACCGCGGGCGGAAATTCGGTCGTAAAAACTTGATCGGAAAGTTGGCCTGCCGGGACGTTGCCAAGGGAAATTTCAATGAGCATATATAATTCTCTGTATCAACCGTTTGCAATCTGTTTTGCCAGGGCAAAGCGACCTTTGCCGACAAAGCGCCCCCCAAGCCGGAAGTTCGGGCCGAACGAGTAATAATGCAAAACTGCCGCGACAAAAGTTAGTTTACTCGCAGTCGCATTATGAATTCTGCTACCGACCCTTGTCAATTATTTCATTGCCAGAGCCAACTCCCCGGAATAACATTCCGGGCTAACCCGATGGTCGTCCGATAATGGTCGCAGGTAATGCGATTACGAGCCTCGATGATGGACATTAGTTTTGAAAAATAACGCCTCTCGAAGGCGGGGCTTCGACATCGGCGGAATTCGGTTGCGCGGGAACGCAATATTTTCGGTTACGCAATATCGTAAGGCGCGTTCGATGTGGCGCGCCTGTAAATCGATCGGCGCGCGAAGTATCGAGTGATAACGCGTTTGGGTTACGAGTTTTACGGATCGTTCGATCGGCGAGAGTGTTTTGTTGAAATAATATTCCGGCAGGATATATAACGAATTGGTGACGCGCGTGGCTGTGAGATATCATAATAACGCATAATGGCGTGCGCTCGATGAGGATTATTTTCAATGATGTAGGGTGAACGTTTTGAAAAACAAGGTATTATAATATAACCGCCGACAAACGGCGCGCTGATTAATAGAATAACCGTGGAGTAATGAATGTTTGCAGAGCGAGTCCAATATTATTTATGACGTCGCGCTAAAAAGGCGGTATTTGAAATCCGCTTTTGCCGTAGAAAGAGCGCGATTGCGGAAACCATTTGGGGCGATGCGATGATAGAAAATTGATGTCGTTCACCGGAAATATAGAAACTGGCCGCGAATGGTTTTTGATATGAAATTTCAAAATGTTTCTCTACGTGTCACCCAGTTCCATTTGGGTTCTGAGCGAGGTCCGCGCAAAACTCGAATCCCGTTACGTTGGATATTTTTCGAACAATTTTTGTAAGTTAAAAATACTCGCTGCCCTCTGAAATATCATTTAAAGGCCCCCTTTAGAGGGATCGAATTTTCCATTAAACGCCAAACGAACCGGACGCCTTGTCCCGGTAATCTAAATTCTAAGCAGACTTCAAAGATCCCCTTGCATTATTAATTCGCGGATAGGCGTTGCCCCGAAATATCGAGATCGAGCTTCGAAACTCGATAAATAAATTTCCGACGGGAGAATATAATCTTTGCCGATGAATTATCTATCACTGGCGAGCATCGATAACGCGATAAACGCGGTAGTCTCGATCGAATTTCGGATCGACTCTTGATATTCCCGTTTCCAAACAGATTTCGAAAGTTCACTCGCGATATTAACCCACGAATGTACGTTAAACCGACGGCAATTTCCGTCGGGATTAACTTTCATGCATGTGGCGTGCGATTAGCATTTAAAAGCGGCGAATTGCGTTATGCATATCGAGGCGCTTCCGTCCGACCTGCGGCACCAAAAAGAAGTTAATCCGGAAGACCCTGGGGATCGCTGCAAAGTGGATTTTCAAATAAACACACTCCGCTGCAATTATATCACGGCTCTCGAAATTTCGACGATCGACCACGAGGCGAGAATATCCCCGCGCTTCACTTCTTCGAGCTTTTAACCGGTTAACTGTAGTTTTAAAAATCCTCCGCAGGTTGGGTAATTAAAATCAGGGGGCAATGACTGTACGCGTAGAACGCGATACAGATGGTTCTATAATTAATTTGAGGAAAACACCAAAATAAAAGGCAAATGATTGAACTCTTATTGGATACACAATTAACGATCGATCCTTAAAAAAAATATAAATATATTAAGAATATCCTTCAAAGCAAAAAAATTGCAAGGAAATTATGAAATTCACAAATAGAAAAAGTTCAAGAAGAAAGAAAAGAAAGAGGAGTTGAAGTTAAAGAAGGATAAGTAAGAAAAAAGAAGAAAATCCGAAATTTATCTCGAAGCTGAAAAACAAAGAGCGGCTTAGAAAAGTTTTGTGGAACAAACGAAAGGAGCGAAAGCTCGCGTTTTCGTTTCTTCAAACTTCCCGACGATCGATCATTAACGTTCGCCCATCGATGGATCGAGCATAACGAAACCAGAACTTGAAGAGCCGATTCTTAGAAAACCGAACTTGGAGCATCGATTTTCGCTGCTCGAAAATTTGGCAAAATTCATGGACGCGGGTAATCGAGTGCCTTGGGCGTAAATAAATTCCGGGAGCCACTCGATTAAGCTGGATAATTTGTAGTTCGGGAAAAAGCCCATTAACGTGAGCGCAGCCGGTTAAACGTCATCCCTTCCAGTCTCGATCTCAATGTAGAGTCCTTAACTTCGACGATAACGATTATCGTCGACTCATCGCCTCATAATAGGAGGTTTGTGTGCCGCCCAGCGATGATAACTCTCCCCTTTCTGCTTCACGAGCGCGGGGAGAGGATTCTGGCCTGGCAATGGAATAATTATAGCGATCGGTAGGGCAGGGATCTGGGATAACCGACCTCCTTGCGAGGATCGCCGATCTCGGTCGGATATCAAGAGTGTTTTGAAATTGGCCCAATTTCGCTCGAGAAGAAAGATTTTCCTTGCCAGGGCGAACCGAATATACGAACTCGGTTTTCGCGGATTAATGCGTAGGAACTGGATTTTTATTCGGGGAAACCTTATTTTGGAACGTTATTATAATTATGTATGATTTATTATTATCAATATAATTACGTAGGATTGGAATTAAATTCAGGATTAAATATATAATCGATATAATTGCGTAGGCTTATTTAGATATTACTCGGACTTTTTGCTCTTTTCGAATATGTTAAGAGGCGCTCGTATCTTTCCTCGCTTTCGACCGAAAATCGACGAGGTAAGTCGCGGATTTTCGTGCAGTCATCGTCGTTTTGCAGAGAGGCGGTACTGCGAAGTTGAGCAATTTCTATGATGTTACGCTTTTGATATAACGATCAAAACGGGGAACTTTTGCCGGGAATTTCCGGCAATGATGGAATTTTCGTTTTGCGGATAAAGCAGCATTTAACTCCTTTGTACGGCTACGCAAAGACGCTCCCGTCAAAGGTAAATCCTCGTGAAAGGCGATTCGAGTGATATTCCAAAACCGACGATCAAAGAATAAACTTTGCTCTGGAATAAAGCGATGTTGCCCTATTTATTACGGAAATTATCCTAAATTTGTTTAAACCCCTTTTTTCCTTATTACGCTCCTTGAACCGCTTTTTAAATCAACGACTTCCTTTTCGTACTAAATCATATACCTCGAGTAACATTTTTTTTATCGATATTTAAAAAGTTATTTATCAGATACAAGTTCATTCATTTGTCTTCCATTTGTTCCAAGGTGTACGCGCTATTTCGCGTGTATCGATGTGGATTTTTTTTGCGAAACGTGACGCATCGTCACTTTCCCAGGAGTAAGAAGCGCCGTAAGTCTGGAAAACATCCAATAATAAGATAGTAATAACCGTAAGCGGGCCGGAGTGATATTCACTTCGTTCCGGAAAGCGCGTTATATGGACACGATAAAACCGGAACGTTGGAGGCAAACTAAATCTTTGCAACCAACCAGGGACGAGATTGCTTCCGGTGAAACGTAAGACATCCGAAGACAACGAAGGCTACAACGTGGCTAAAGGAACTTTCCAGCATTGTGGATCAAATTTCGTGAATATCGATAAAAGCACCCGTAATAAGGCGAAGAGACCCTGACGTTTTACTGATAATTCCTAGCCCCGGGTCATCGTTTGTTTTATTATAATTATACGGATCATTATCGTACGAGCGTGTATAGGCTTTATTCCTTATTTTTAATTTCATATGGTCAATTATTTTAATGGCTCCTTCAGTATCCTTTATTTCGATGATGCGCAAAAGTAATTTGGCCATTAAATTATAGCAGAAAACTTGCCTTCGCTTTCGACGATCCAGGACTCCATTCGCCGCGCCACGATAGGGCCAGGATATTTCCTTACAAATCGGAGATCTTCTTCACAAATATCTCGCTGGCGGATATTTCGTATCTTTGATGCAGATTCCGAGCAGGTACTCGGTTCAGGGGCCGAGGGATTCATCGTGGATGGCAAGGGAGACGCGGGTATTCGTCGAATTTTCCGAAAGCCAGATTTATCGACATTAATTGAAACTTGACTCTTAATTTAACTTGGCTGACGGTGGCCCCGCCTCCTCTTTTGTTCCTGGGGAAGATGGATCGAGGCTTTTCCCCAGGAACGAGGGCCTGCCAATGCAAGATGATAACCAAGATGGAATCTTGTGAAATATCGAGAAGGACGTAGGCCTTAAAGAACGTTCGCGGCTGAGGCAGGAAGAGTTCGAGGCTGTTGAACCAATTGGAACCTGCGATTGGACGAGCATACGTGTCCCTTTGAACTATGATTTCCTGCACCCCGAGTCTTGATCATTATCGAATCTTAAGATTCGATAAATTGTATAAAATCGAAAGGTTACGCGGAATCAAATATCAGAATTTCTGTACCTGGAAATTCAGTCGACTATTCAACTTACTATGCGTGAAATACTAGTCATTTCTGACAACCGTTGTGTCGCTCAATAATAAAAAATGAATACTGAATTCTATATTTTATATTAAATCAATATTATAAATTAATATTAGATTTTCCACGCAATTTCGAGGTTTAAATTCTGTCGCTCACAAATGTAACCGATTCGCGTATACGATAAGTCGAATGGTCGATCGAATATCCAGCTCCATAACACCGGATAAATAATTAAAGGAACAAAAATACTTGCAAATGGGCTGCTTACTAACACTGGTTACAATAATCGATATCGGGTGTCAAAAAGAAAATCCTACAGGAAATGATAAATAAAGTGCATCGTATCCAAGAGACGTTTTGGCTCGGACAAAAGGCAGGTAAGGACATTGGCCGCTTCCTCGCCAATTGGCGAAGGAGTTTCTTCAGGTGGAATTTGATCAGACCGAGGGACTGCCAAGAGAAATTACGTTTTATCTTGGGAGCATTGCCATTCTTATGCACCGTCACGGGGCAGCACTTTTCCGATTCTCGTGTACGATCGCGGGCGATAGAGATCGAGCCGCCGCTATAACGCGGCTCTTCGACGTGGCTCTCCTTCTCATAAAGCCGTCCCCTGTAACCGTCCACTCGATTTGCAGTTCCCTCCGCGTCTCCCCGCGGAAGGCACGATATCCGGAGTGCAAGCAAACACCCTGTTCTTCCGCTTCTTGGTCGTAGGAACGACGACTGGGACGTTGGGCGTTGTTTTACCAAGCGTCCTCCGCTTTGCGCATTTTCAACCTTCGATAAATATTATTTCCGATTCTCTCGGAAAATAGGCGGTTTCGTTAATATCTATTTTCACGATACTATGAAATGCAAATATACTTTTTGGTAAAAAAGTAATTTCAGTTTTGCAGAGTGAAATCTAGTATACACTCCATAAACCGGATAAATTTCAAGAACCTTAGAAACAATTCCATCCAATCGCTACGATTCGACGATTAAAGGCTGGGACATTTAAAAGTTTGTTTTTAAAAGCGCTATAAAATGAGTCTACGTCGATATTTAAAACAAAATCTTCTTTTATCGCGAAGGTTGGAGTCTCCGATTTAAGAGTGAAAAACCAGAACGATTTTGAGAAGGATCGAAGTTAGAGGAAGATTTTAGATTAAATCACAGATTTAAGAGATACAAACCAGTAGATGGCCCACACTATATAAAGCGTGATAACGCTCTCCCGCCACTTCCAAGGAACAAATGTAACCCCAATCAACTCAGCATCACGGATTTCCCCTCCGAGGATCGATGAGCCACGTCAAAACGGGGCACGCCGGCCGGCAAATCGATGGATCCTTAAATTCCTCCGCAAATCCAATATCCCAACGAACGGATCCCACCTTGCGTACAATTTACTTTGGATACATCAGACACGAAAGCGATGTTCAACAGCGCGGAAAGCCCGGCGCTCCGCTCGATCTCCCGTGGAAAAATCAAGGCCGAGCGTGGAGGCATTCCGAAAGGGGAAAATCCTCGGGCGCGCGAAACTTTTTCGCTACCTTCGGGCTTATCAATCATGTTTCGCCACCCGCCGGCTGCTGGGACTTCGGCTTCGCTTCATAAAGATCCCGGACGGAGGTCGGGTCGGCGGGATTTAAAGAAAAGTTCCAGAATGGAAAGGAACGGCAACTCCGAAAGTTCTGCATTAAACTCATTACCGGACTGGCGGGTATCACGCGCGCGCGCGGCGTTATTAAAAGTTATGGACAGTCACAATAAGGCGTTTCTACCGATGACTAACCTCCTCCTTCCCCTCCTCCCTCCTCCTCCGCCCTTTCCGCTCATCGCCTCCTACGGGATACCCTCAAAGTCCTCTCATTACCGGCTGGCAATAATTCCAGGTATCTTCGGTTCCGCGGGAGAATCCCGACACCCGATGAGCATCCGATCCCGAAGACGCGCTAAAATATTAATTATAACTTTCGACGAGTTCGTTTATGCCAGATGATACCCGCCGTTGCTCGTTAGTCATTTATTATGCGAGTTTCCTATCGCCTCTATCCGCGTCTTTCCTCGTTTCGCGTCGCTCTCTCTATCTCTCTCTCCGTATTCCTTGGATTTTGCGAATTGATGAGGATCGGAGGATCCTGTTTCTCCTCTTCTGCAGACGTCGGATGAAACTCGTAATCCGGAAGGGAAGTCATTGCCGAGCAGTGGGTATGGAGCGATAAGATCCTCGTGAGATTCGCAATGGTTTCTACGAGGCTGAATCGTGACATAAGGTAGTGGTTTAGAGGAGCAACGAGGGAATATGGATTTTTCGTAAGATATACGTATTTTTTTTTCGTTTCGACTCATTTTTGGCACCGACTGCTAAGGTGATTCGGTGGAGGATCATCGATGAACTCTTTGGGGTACGGGATCGGATAATTAAACGGACCCGTCTGGTGGTTCGGAACCCACCTTGAACAGTAGGTCCTAAGCCAAATGACCTTAGCTTAAAAAAGCATAAATTTAGAAATGAACCCACGTTGCATAGAATTTCGTCTGCCATTTAAATTCAACCAAATTGGTTTACTTCTATTAATAGAGGAATCGCGTAATATAAAGAGGTAAAAAAACAACGATAACTCGATTCAATTCGTTGTCATAGGGTTGAACTCGAATGGTAGGCCATCGACTAATGGCCCTGATAGTCGATGCTGTTATATTCTCGATAAACAAGGAGGAATCGTCGTTTAGCCGTAAAACAGCCCAGCCACGCCGAATCCCGGAATAACGAAAGGACGCAGCCGGGAGGAAATCTACGACGGAACACGATACTTTGCGTCGAAGATACGATTGTTGCCAGTGAAAATACACCGCTCGCTATCGTGGCGTTGACTTATTTATGGATGCAGCAGCATCAAAGCGAGCGTCTCTATCCGGCCAGCGGGAGCGGTATAAATCTTCCTTTATCGTGAAATAATCCCATCGCAGATTACGCGCTTATCCCGCGGCCCGCTCTTTTCCGCCCATTCATCCCGACTAATTGTAAACGTTAATTTATCACTGGCAATGCTTAATGCGCCGAGAAGCCGAGCCTCTCGCATAACCGCGCCTCGTTTTTCTCCGCGAGGGGGCATATTTTATTCAAAACTTTCGCGGATAGCGTATTTCGCGTGGCCCGAAATATATTATTCCTGATATATTTTCAACCGCTCAAGGGGCAAATGGCACCGCAGAGACGGCAGAGGGCGCGCAAACTTTTTTCCTCTTCCCGGCCAAAGTTCGCGCGCGAACACGGCGGGGGGGAGGAGCCGGTTTTGCGAACGATCATCCCCTTTCTGGTATTACAACCGACGGGCGCACATTCTTTAAACGAATTTCCTCGAACCAGATTGCCAGAAGAAATTGAGCAGACGTCGAGGATTTCGAGCGCCGGGGCTTTCTGACGGCTTTCAGCGGATAAACCCGCGGCGTATCGTTGTCTCCCGCGTGAGAACTCGACCGTCAAAATTACGGACGGCGACTTTCTTTCGGAGCTGCGGTGTAAAACCTCGAGCACCATAATATGTCGGAAAGACGATAATAACAGCGGAGCCGTCGATGTGGAATTTTACGATAAAAATTCGAGGGACACCATTGACTTCACCGACTTTCTTATCCAAAGAAGTATTATATATTATAATAAACGTACAATGCGCATAACAATAAACACGATAAAAAGAACATTAGAAAGACCATCGTCGGGATATCGAAGCAGATATAAATCCTCGCTTATTGATACACGAAGAAATGGCAGAAAAATCGAAAGCAACGTTCTTTACGCGCTTTAAATAAGTATAAATAATAAACGCTTTAATAATCTTAAATGATACAAAAAATATACCTCACATCCAAGGGACTCGCGCGGACGAATGGCTGTAAGGTATGAATATACATATCGAGCAGGCTCCAGAGTTTGTTTTCCCAGTGGAATACGTACACCGTAGATAGTCCTGTTATCATCCTATTCCTGGAGGACCCTTTCCGAGCGATCGAAGTTCTCCGCTTCGAATCCGGAGCGTCCGGAACGTACTTGTTTCCCCAACTGCAGATATCCGTATCTGTGCCGTAAGTAGGATTGAACTAACCGAAGGAAATCGCAGGGTTAGTGCCGACATGAGTACCCGGTTTAACATTATACGTATGTACACGCCAGGCACAGGTTGATTAAGTGGTCCGCTCCGCAGATTGGTTTGTTTTCGGAAGAGAGCGCGCGGAGCGAATACCAATTAACGGTTGACACCGTCTATGATGGATACACCGGTTGCGGAACCGGTTATTTATTCCGAATAAATAGCGAGGGCCGCTCAAAGAGTGGACGTTGAAATTACAAAATCCGTAATCCATCATTCCGCTTTGCTCGTCACCGCGAACTCCTTTTCCAAAGGTTAACACTATTCCCGCCAGCCATTTTCCAGGCAGATGTAAGCGTACTAAATATATCCTTACGGAAAAAGGGGACGAAGGAAAAATATCGATAGATCAATTTATCGATCCGTACGCTGCGAGAAAATCGTGAAAAATCTCAGAAGCGACCGCGCCTCGAAGTTCTACGATTTTTCAAAGAAATCCTCCTTTGACCGCTCGTGGTGGGAATAGTGTTGAGTAATTCGTAATTCGATCATCGTCCTCGTGGCCGGTTTCTTTCTCATCGCGGTCCTGAAACGAGCTCGGCGAGCTTCCTCGTATTTTCCGCGCATAACCAGACCCCGTGTCTCCGCGAAATCCCGATGGAAACGAGATGCAACGGTCCCCCCGATGGAAAGCAGATTCCCGACATTTTCACGATAATTAGACGAGGAATCCCGAAGGGCAACCGAGTCCTGGTGGAAGCGCGAGTAAGAAACGCAGCGTGGCGCGTCGACCTTTGATCCTGGCCGATATTTCTCCAACGCCAGACCTCGAGAGGAGATTAATATCGACGGAGGCTGGGAATCAGAAGGGGGCGATATTGATTCGATCGTATTTTTCAAAGAGGGCAAAAAGTGTTCGCGGAAGAATGTCTGCGCGTGATCAATGCTCGAAGAAAGGCGCGGGAGGGAGGGAGGGGGAAAAAAAAAGATGTATAATTTATGACACGCTACACTCTCGAAAGTCATTAATCTTTGTAAACCGCGGCCCGAGCAGCTTTCCACGTGACTGCCGGAAATCTCGATGGGAAATCTCATTGGCAACACATTCGTGGCTCGGCTTTCCGCGCTCGTATATCCTTCGGCCGAAACCGTCCTTTGATTTCTTTGCTCGCAACCAAGGCTATATGCATTAGTCCGCCCTCTCGAGGATATATGGCCTTCCAGTTGAACGAAGACTGACCGGATACTCCTGACTTTCCGGCACCTGTGTCTCCTGCGTTTCAAGGCCGAAGGACGTCACCGATTTATCGATTCCCTCTCTGCATCCTCCTACCTCCGTCCGCTTATCCTCCTTTGCGCCAGTGGTGTTTGGCATGGGATGTACGTTCGGTTTGGAAATGTGTTGCACGATGTTATCTTAGGTATACACGTGTGATATAAATTTTATGGGATGTGATTGCACGCAGCATAGCGCCTGCGATTATGCACGATGATCAGCGATCGTGGTTTGATGGCGGTGCAGATCGGTTTGTCTTTTGTTCGGCAGAAAAAGCGTTTGTATCCCAATTATTGAATAAATCCAGTTTCTGTTCTGATACATGCTCACGATTTTTGCATCGTTACCACATACGTGTAGAGACTAGTTTCAGTTTATTGGTCAGGTTATTAATAACAGAATTTCACAAAGTCTAATAATATCGACAAATCCTCTGTTCACAGATAAAGTGTATAACGAGGGATATAAACAGACAGGGTTACGAATGATTGTGTCGATGTTTATGCATCTTGCGCGTAATAAACTCACTGCCTGACCAATCGCGATCGATCTAAACTCGTAGAGTAAACCACGAGATATCTCGAAGCTGGCAGTCTCGGTACTTGCATACATACTGCGAGATATCTGGCGGTGAATGGGTTAAAAATCGTACGACGTTACTGTCGAAGGTTGAGTCGGTTCCTGGAGGAGCGAAATAATAAATGCGGAAGGGCCGAGGGACGTAGATCCAGTATCCATCAAGGGATTATCGAGGCGAGGGCTGGGTTTCCGCCTTTCGCAGCGCCATATGGGAGAAGCATAAGCGTAAGATACGGATGTGGGAGCGCATGAATCATGGCCACTGGCTAATCTGCAAAATGTAGGTGCAGTCTGCAAAGTATGCCCGATAAGATGCAAGAATTATTACTCCCCGCGGCGATATAGATCGGAAAGATATTCATGGTAGGAATTACGGCAAACTGATTTTCGCAGGTTTAACTTTGCCGCCGGCCCGGACCGCGAGACAAATTTCCGCCGACTATGCATTCGGCTTGGAATAAAGCAATTTAAACTAACCGTCAGCCCCGCTATTTTGACCCGCGGCGCAATTTACCGCGCGCTTTAGCATCCCAGTTTTATTCCACGGCGCGTCACCCCGAAAGTGCTGTCTTCTCCATTTTACGCTATCTCAAGGCTTTGCAATTATTTTCGCCGTACCATTCGCCTGCATTGACCCACCCTGGAGTCCTCTCTGTCCATTGCGTCTCTTTCTTTCGAGGACACGAGGGAAGGTAGGTATTTGATTTCTCTCAGGAATTTTTTTTTTACGCCCATTTCGAGGATCACGATGCAGAGTGGTGGATTAATTGTTAAATGAACGGTTATTATTGCGTATAATAATCTATACGTGAATATAATATATAAATAATAGGATGAAGGAATGATGAAATGAATAAATAGAATAATAATAAATATAATGAGATAGTAATAAAATAAAAGTAGTCGAAACTCTGGTTAGCTTTAAATAACTTCTCTGGACAACTTTTGTACTTGGTTAGTTCGACGAGGGGGAAGTTTCAATTCCGATACTCCCATCAAAGTGCATTAATGTCGATATCTGAGTGGTCGAAAGCTGGCTGGATTAAAAATTCGAGCAAAGTCACTTACGTCGAACCTGCACGGTAAATTCTGTCGCCGCTCGAGCGACACTTCGCGTTAAGAACGAAAACTGGAGAACACTTGGGAAAAACGATTCTCCTCGCTTCTCGATGCGCCGATTTGGCTTCAAAAAACTTTCCCGGGCGGAAGTTTCGAGCGCAAAGTTTCATTTCTACCCTATAATTACGACGCCCGTCTACTTCCACCGGCCGAAGTGTCTTCTCTTCTTTCCGGAAGTACTGTTGGCGCATCCTAAGAAAACCGATGAGGGGAATGCGGGTCTAATTGGTCGGACAAAAAGCGCACAACTCTGCTCTCACGCGTACTTTCGACTTGAGCACATCGACTCATATTCTTCCTATATATATATCTGTATTATTCGCCGAGAATATATATAATAATCCGACCACGTGACAAGGACAAGGACAAAATGGATGAGAGGTGTCGAGGATAGATATCATGCAGATACAGATAAGCGATTTAATTATTCGAATGATATATCAGTGGCCAAAATCATTATTATTCCACGCAAATATGTCGACGTGGTCGATCGAAGTTCCAACTCCAGGAGACCAGGTGGAGGATTGAAATATAAATATAAAGTGCTCTATCAGATTAAGAACGATCGATCGTCGATAAAGAACGACCGATTGTGTTTAAAACTGACAACGAGCAAGAAGGTTTCAGATAGGTTTTCTTACGATGCGCCAACGCCACGTATATCGCAAAAGGACCGTACTTTTCCGCCAGGCGAGAAAGCGTCTCGTGTAACGAGTGTCACGCGCGAAGTGAAAACGCTCCGGTATGATATTCATGTTGGTCACGTATAACTGGTGACTCTGTGCCGTGCACCTTGTAGGAAAACCTTGCAGGAAAACTGTGGCCCTTTGGGTATTCCTGTTCTTCCCGTGTCTGGCCGTGCCATTTCGCGCCACGCGAGACGTCACGCTGAAACTATTGAGCGATGCTTAATCCCTGGATTACCTTAATGTCGCGAAAGTCAGAATGTGATAATTTGTATTTAATCGCGCATCGTGGTTCTCGATCGGATAAACCGAGTGGAGATAGAGAAATGGGTATAAATTCGAAAACGAATGCGCTCGTGAAAAGGAGCTATGGTTGCCAAAGAGTTTGCGCGAGCGAAACTTCATTTATTATACGGAAACTGGTTAATAACCAGTGATCGCATAACTGGTGCTCTGTACGGATGCAGGTGCGCCGCGGTTATTCATCCGATATGAATGAATCCCAACGAGTACCGTAACCTCAATTTTGAGGGAAGTGGAACTTGTATCGCCCGCGTATGAAAACGAAATCAAATCCGAACGTGCCTTTGAGTTTCCAGCGAACATTGTGAGCCGATTTTTAGCAGACGCGTAGTTATTGGACGGCGTTATTATATTCAAAGTATTATATTTTTCCGTGAAAAGTCAAGTTAGCGAACAAAGAAACCAAAGTCCAATTACTCCGTTATCAGATTTTTTTAGAGCCCGTTTTCCCTTATACGTACAATTAATTAAACCGCTTTCCTTCTCAATTTTCTTAATACAATAATTATGATTTTAATCATCACTTGTCAACCTTTAATCATTGAGCCACGCACGTGGAGTCTAAAAATAATTCGTACGGTGAAAGCATAATTGCGTGAAACCGTAAGTATCTATATTATAGAAACCGAGATTTAACAAAATACGCGGAGGGCGTATGGATAATATTCATATCGTATTTCAGTTGGCGTTTCATAATACGCGTAATAATCGATCGCACCGTTCCATCGTCCAACCGCGTGGCCGAGCCTGCATTAATTAGATTGGAGGACGCGAGGTGTGCCAAAGAAGTCGCCCGTAGGATCCCTTTTACCTATATGCATTATTGGGCAGGTCGAGTGACGTAACGGAACGTAAAGACGACTTTGAGCGATGTAACAATGGCTTTCACAGCGTGTAACGCAATTGGAGGCCCCTATGTCAGTACACACGTTTCAGCAGGATGAACCAGGGACGAACGGATAGAGAGAAGCTAACGTACCAATAGCTTTGATCCAATGTTTGGTACAATGCGTGCACGTAAACGTACCAAATCCACTTGTTCGATCGCATATTCGATGGGTTTGACGAGGCTCTCTTGCACACGCTCGCGTAATCTTGAACAGCTGTCGACTCTCCCAAAAACAAGGGTGTTTTAGCGAATCGCCAAAGAAAACGGAGAATTCGAGTCGATCTCGAAAATCGAAGAAGCGGAAAATCATCCTCGTCCTCCTAAAGGAAGTTCCTCGATATGCAGCACAACTCTTCAGTAGCTCGATACATCGAGCAAAAAGCGCGAGCATCGACCTACCGAGGATTTATATCAAAATTTAAACATCAAACTCGTACATAATACGTTGTTCTTTGATGTTCACTCTATTCGCTGTTCATCGTGCATTATTGTCTTTTATATACTACCAAGTACGAGTCCTTATCTTCTAACCCATTTACTCGCGTTCGATGTTGAGAAAAACATTGGTGGACGATTCGAGGGGATTTTCATAGGACGAACTTCGAATCGGGGAGAAATACGGGGAAGGAGTTAAAGGACCTCTGGCATCGAGTATTCTCGATAGCCGATCGGCTGTGATTTACCATCACAATCGCGGATGAAATCAATATTCTCACGGCCTGCTGCTCTCATTGTGGGAGAAGCGGTGTTATTTCGATCGTAGGAATGCAATACGTCTTTTAACCTTTTGTAACGCAACGTAAGAATTCTTCGTCCGTGGCTTATGCCGCGCTTTGTTCAGTGCCGCCTCACCTCTGATTTACTCCGCCCATTCCGCAAAGCCTTTCATCCGGATCCCATTCAGCGGTTAGTTTCTTTTTCGTCCTCGCGGTTACCTTTCCTCGCCTATGATCATCCCTTAAGACCCGTGATTCCACTTCTCTATCGGCGTACGTTTCACGAATGGCCTGTAATTAATCGAATAAGCGATCGAACCGATCGACCAATTGGCACGCCTTCCTCGATTCTCACCCTTAATTGTAGCTTCATCCAAAACGCTCCTTTGACGAGCTAACTCCGGGTTCGCGCAAACGTCGATACCAATTTCGTCTATCGTATCGTTGAAAAACTCACGAATTTCTTATTATCGTTTGTCAACTTGTCATCGACATTTTCTATATATGTATATAAAAAAATATATATATGTATTTATATATGTATATAAACATTATCGTGCGTATAACAAATATTTTAAGCAATTCGTTGTCAAGCACGGACATTCCGGAAGCAAGGCGAGACACCAAGTGAATACTACAGGACGTCGATCGCAAGTTTTTTCCATCTTTTCGCCGGTACAAGGTATTCCACTGGAAAGAGCTTCGATGGGATTAAGCGAGTGGCATCTCACAGATGTTTACAGACTTTGATTCGACTTGGATCGATTTTCATTTCCACGTAGCATCGGAGGGGCCCCGAGCCGACGGCTCCAAAGCGATATTGCGGCATATTAATGAATTGGACCGTTCGAAAATCAATTAACATACCTGTAGCGCGTAGGTACTTCGGTGCAATAGGAGGATCACTATTTGCGGGAATTCCGAAATTCGCATTCGCAGAATTATATCCCATTGAAAGACCGATTGGGCGGCGCCCTAGTGCATATTAGCGAGTAAAGACCCCTTGATACGGGCAAATTGTTAGTTCTCAATGGCTAACTAATTTATGGATTTGATCGATTCGATTACGCTTCATTTAGTAGGGCAATTACTCGATTATCGAGCATTATCCGAGGAGCGTCCTTCCGCGACTGAGCAAACGCGCGGTCGAAAATTACGCTGCTCGAGGCTCGAACGCGTTTTTCGCTTCGGAAATATTCCGCTTGCCGAAAGGATGAAGCGCGGGATCGAAGCGGAAGCGGCGTGTATCGTCGTTAGGACAACTCGTTTTTAGCTCACTACTTTATTTCACTCGTAACGCGTTATCTCGAATGACCATTAACTCTTTTACTTCCCTATAAAACCAACGAAAGCTTGGACGAACGATCTCGTTTCTTCCGAGCCAATAATTTCACGGGCACCCTTGCTCGATAATCCTTCCTACTCTCCCCTATGTCTTCTCTTCCTCGTATATTAAAATGTGGACTGTGGAACGCATCGCGATCTAACATTGAAGGATACCTTCCTTCTCGTTAAACCAAAAATAAATACGATCACGATCATCGTAAAATATCACCGAATATCCGAAAAATGAGCCCTCCGAAGGACCGACGTTCCGCTTACAGTTCTCGCGATTCGATCTCCAATAGGAAAAACCATTCGAGGCGCGAGTATTATTTACAGACTCGTAAAATAATCAAATCCCAAGCCCTCGAGCATTCGAATTATTCGACACTCGGTCATTCGCCCGAAGTCGATCACCGGCGCGATTCCGGTCTGCTTATCGCACAGCTCCGCGGGTCAGCGAATGGCACGTGCGAAAGTTTGTTTGCCCCTGCCTCGGAAAATGGAGGGAAAAAAGCGAAAAAAAGGAAAACGCAAAATCCCAGGCCGGTATCGGGTAAAAAGCGCGATCGTCGTTACCCTGGAACCGCAATCTGCGTTATTAGTCCATATAAACGTACTCTGCCGATAACAGGGCGCCTCCTCTGCGGACTAATGGCCCCCGACCCCGGAAAAAAAGCTCCTGTAAACGTACGTTAGCCCTGGAGTTTCTTTCACGGCGACGATTTTATTACTGCCCCCTCTTCCGCCAGGCCCCAGCCCTCCGGCGGATCCGACAAAAAGGGATGGCCTACCTCTACGGATTACCGTGATTATTGCCGGCATTACTGCAGCTTTTCTCTCCTCGTCTTCGTGGCTCTGCCTCTCATTAACCATCGTACGGCTCCCTGGAAAGCCGTTAATGTGCGCTCGGAAGGTCTATCCGGGGTCTCCGCTACTTCGCGAGCCCTCGAGGCCCGATTCTCGAAGGGAATCGAGGCTGAATGGCGATCGGAACTTAATAACTCGACGATACATTCAATGCGGTCTTGTGGAGTGGGTTACTCGCACGCGTATACTGATTCCGCATCTGGTTTTTTGATGAAGGACTTTGGTTGATCGGAATGGACGTTGTTGTGGGGAATAATCAATTTTGGCCACTGGTGCAAGTGGAATTTTATCTTCAAAGAGGTGGATTCCATTTGCAAAATGGAGATTGCAGGGGGATTGTTGATATTGGTTTTCTTTTTTCCAGTAGATTTATGATTAAAAGTATTGACCATCTTTGGCCAAGGCGGGAGGTAAGTTGTATATCTGATACTTTGGGTTTTTTTGTATTTTGCATGGCGAATAAGGCGATGTTCGGGGTGAAGGATATCTTCTCTGAAGCGTGGAAAAGGGGGATCGATGTGCAGTGGTTGCTCGAAAGATGATGCGAAAGTTATTTTATCAACTTTGGTACGTACTCGGGGAAAAAACGCCGCGAGCGGCTGTAGCAAAATTATCATTTGATTATAACTCTGCTTCCGCCTCTCTTCGTTTCAGAATTTTTTACCTCGTAAATCAAGAAAATCCATTCTCGGTGGAAAATGGAAAATTTGTTATTTAAAGTGTCCGGGTGAATATGCACTCTGTGAGTTTTTTTTTTTTTTTTTTTATTTAATTCCAGGCTTCAAATGCTGGAGTACTTTGCAGGCCCTCGCGCGATCAAAGTAATAGAAATACATTTTTTAATTAAAGTCCATTCGCGGCAACTGCCCTTTTGGATAATATTATAATAATCATAGATATTCGTCCGCGTACAGCCGCCGCGACTTATGCGCGAATATTTAAAAATAATACGCGAAACAAACGAAGCGAAAGGATTCTTTTTATGCATCTTGTTTCAGCTGCAGAAGCAAGGAACTATTCGATATTTTTATACTCGTCACGATCTTAAATAAATTTGATCAAATCGTAATATACATCCTCGCGCTTATGATAATTTTCAATCAAACCGCTTATGTATTAAGAATTGCAGATTATACGATAAAAAATTGCGACTAGATAGCCTTCTCCTAATTACGCGGGTTAAGTTCAAAGTGGATTCTCCAGTATACTTCTTAATTGGGGGATCGACGTGGAATTTGTGAGCATGGGCCTTTAATACGATGTGAATGCATCGTGTCTGTCGATCCTCTCAACAAAGTTCCGCAGGAAATTCTCCGGAAGGCGATTAACGGCGCTCACGTGGGAAATAAATGTAATGAAATTCTTGATCCTACAGCGCTCTCCGCTTTTGACGTATTACTCGTTAATAGTGGAATATCCTTTTTGGATTTCGCTTAATTGCGAATGACGAAATATTTTTTTCTGTCACGCTAAGTGCATGATTATATAATAAGCCGTGCTTCGGCCAACCTCGACATTCGCGCGTGGCAGGTATTTAACGAATGGGGATCAAATACTGGACCTCTTACTCCACGCTTCGAATTATACCCCGAATAGCATAAAAATCGTCCGCGGCGAATAAAGGTCGAAAAGAGCGAACTAAAATATTTCCGCGCGTCCAGTGCACCGGCGCCGAAGGGCGTTCAATGCGTGCCTCGATCGGAATTAATATGCAACTCTCGAGATCATGCATGGAGGAACTAGAGTGGCCATAAACCCTGCAACCTTTGATACCCGGTCGAAGATTGGAGAAGTACGTTAAAGACCCTTTGAACGATCGAGGACACCCGACCTTAATTGTATACAATTAAGAACTCTTCCTCGGTTCGATCGGAAAGTAATAAAGCGGGCCTCAACGTTGATGAAGGAACCGAGCTAAGGGACCATTAATTTCCCGCATTTTCTGCGCTATGAAGGTTCAAAGAATCGACGATCCTCCCTCTCCCAGAATGTAATTTATGCGCCTCGATATACGCGTGATCCGGATTCACATGCGAAGATGCAAATGAACGGTTTTGTTGATCACTTTGATGTCGGAGTCGAACCGCGAAAGGAGCTTCTCTCAGGACGTACTATGGAATATGCATTGTGGAATAATTTTGTGGTTTAAAACCAGAGCTAGGAGCCGTATCACGCGGTATCTATATACACCTACATATACACCCACATCTATATTACATGCATACGTAAGACTTTACTCTACTAATGCAAAAATATTACCAAACACGGCCATTCCAACCGCTTTCCTCCCTCCAAGGGTAAAAAACGGATGCGTCTTAAGTAACGAATATTCCTCCAGCCTACCTCGAGACCTCGATCGAGCGATGCCGATCTCGCTCGAGATTCTTCCGGATCGATGCGTACCTTCTCTCGGTATCCAGAAGCCGGCAGGATAAAGGCTCGAGTGCAAACAGCGTTCCAAATCACGGAGACTCGCGCTCATTCGGTGGAAAGTGGAGCGAGCGGGGGGAATCGGCGTGGAAGGAAAAGGGCTTAAATTTCGGCATCGACGCGGGGCTCTTCGTCAAAACGCCAAAATAGGGGTGTAATAAGGAATTCCCCCGGTGGACGAGGGGCGAAAGGGCGGAGGGGCCGGGTGGAGATGGGCAGGAAGGGGGCGGAGGGCGTGCCAGTCGAAATGATGTCCCACACTTTCGTCCCTTGTTTGTTCCCTATGATATATGTCCCAGGGAGGTAAAAGGATTGGTGCGCGCCGCTCGACGGCTTGGCAGGGCCCATAGCCAGCAGAAACGTTCCTCCTCCGCCTCCTGCCGCGGATAAACAAATCGATGTGGCCGCACCACATATCCGTGGATCCGAGGCGTGACCGCCAAGGGGTGGAAAAGAGCTGGCGTAGTGGATCTCTTCGACTCGGACTTCCAGGCGGGGGACCCGACTTTGAATCTCGCCCATCACCTCGCCCATTCCACGTCATACGTATACCGTAGCTCCGGTGCTTGGAAAGCCACCTTCGCCCTTTCCAACCAAAGTTATTACTATTTTATTTTATTATTGTTATAAGAAAATGAAATGTCGAAGGAAAACGATTTGGAGATACTCGATTGCTAGAATCGGATTACACGGACAATACCAAATGGTAAAAGTCGAGCTGGAAAGAGTTCGAAAGTAGATCCTACACTAAACAACCTTAACAATCGATGCCGAAGATGAATTAAAAGAAAAACAAAAACGTTCCCAGTCTCGCGCGATGGAGTCTCTTCGGATTATTCCTAAAGCTCAACATTCTCCCAGCCCCGATGCGATCGACTTTCAACGAATTCGAACTCCTTCCTCCTCTTGGTCTCCGCTAATAACCCATAGATCCACTAGGTAGTATAGAGTACAGAGGCTCGGACTTCCACGCGCGGCCTCGAGTCCCTTCGAAAAGGAGGAAGAAGAAAGTTCGGTCCCGTGGTCTCGGGGCTGGGGCTCGCTGAAATAACGCTCGACTCATTTTTCTCCACGCCCCGCAGTTTATCAGAAATAAATTCTCTCGCTTCCTACCGGCACGGCGGGAGAGGGCATTATGATAATCCGCGCCTCTCCTCCTCCCCCTCCCCCCCCCGCCTTTTCGTTCGTTAGCTTTAATCTTCGTCGCCCCTTTTCCCGGTTACCACTCGGTTAACGGGGTTAATAGGATCGCCGTGTTCGCCGCTTCTTTGTTCTCCCCGTAGTTTCGAAGACCTCGCGGCCATCGCGAACACTCGAATTCACCCCTGTCCGTCGGGGCTCGGGGATGCATTGTTAACTCGACCCAGATACTTCTTAGCGCACCTGGATGCCCCGCGCAACCGCGGGGGCAAGACGTACGTCGGCTCCTGGCAGGGGCGCCGCCGTGAATTATTCTTAAGCCGGCGCTGGAATTTCGCGGTTTGTACTACGAGGATCGCGGCACGAGGAAGGGCCTGGTGCGCTGGCAGGAGCATCCAGTCGCGGGCTGCGCTTAGCGCGAGGAGGACGGAGCGAGCGCCTCGAGGATCGACGCATCCACCGGAGTGATTCGTTTACCTTTAACCCTTTGAGGCGGGGAGGAACGAGACGTGTCCCACTTTTTGGTAGTTTCTAGTAT
>JBCFXI010002392.1:0-23593 GCA_038496175.1 Ampulex compressa | reverse complement strand
AATTTATATAATCAAATTACATATTGATAAATTAGTAGAAATATCGCCACAATCGATAATATTAACATATTGTTAATTAAACATAGGTTAGCATATTGGTTAATTAAAAAATATGGGTTAATATTATCGATTGTGGCGATATTTCTACTAATTTATCAATATGTAATTTGATTATATAAATTTGTTTTAGGCGAATTTAATTAAAGTAATGTATATTTACGTAAGTAATGTATATGCTACAAATGGACTTACACCACTTTCAAAATTAGGCAATTGTAAAAATCGTTTAACTTCAGTTTTGAAAAATCAAATATCACTTAAAATGTATTTGATATTAATCCAATTTTGTTTAGAAATAATAACATGAAATAAAATAGGAGTAGTATTTTTTAATTTTAACATTAATAATATCTATATATTGTTAGACTTAATAAAAGGTATTGGTATTTTTTTTCATGTTTTTCATGTAGCAATGTTTTGAAATATTGATGATATACAAGAGATACATAAAGTAATAATTGCTCCATATTTATATATTTTTTGTACGTAATAGGCCTTGCATCGTGATACAAAGGCGTTAGGGCGATTTTTCCAAATTTTAGTGGTCTTCCCCGACGACTAGGTGTTTTAAATCTTAAATTCGTAAATCCAAAGTATTAAATTCTGTCTCCTCCATTGATGTTTTATGTAAAATAGAATACGATTCACTTTTGCAAAATCTCATCCAATATATTTCCAACCAATTTACCTTTTCTCCATTAGTGTTTCTTCTTATCGGTTTTTTAATTGCATTTTCTATATTGTACAAAGGTAAAAAGCAGTAGCCACTGACCTCACCATCTGTCTATCGAAATTGGACTTATACCACTCTCATAATCAATGGATACGCAATCTCTTTTATCGGCCAATATTAAATTGAACAAAGCGTTGGTATTTTTTAAGGTATTAAATACTAATTAGTTATTAACAAAAAGTTTACACTAAATTAAGCATAAATGACGTGCTATTTCATTTTTTTTTAAATGGACTTACACCACTTTCAAAATAAACGGTACCATAAACCATATAAAAAATATTTGCTTCAAGTTGCAAGAGCATTGACAGAAACCCCGAAATGCTACATTCAGCCACCGAGGAGGTAGAACCTTCGAATGCGATAAAAAAAAACAAGACGAGCACCGAGATATGATTGACCAGAAAGGCTTGCTCAAAATTTTAAAAAACACAAATTAGTACCAATTGTAACAACTGGAAAAAAATCATATCTTCACCAAGCATGTAGAGTATGCTCTGCTAATAAGAAAACTGGATATACGCGATATGTTTGTGAATATTGTAATATACCACTGTATAAACAGGCATGTTTTGAACGATACCACACTGTAAAAAAATATTAAAATGCATTACTATTGTTTTATTTCATGTTTAGGTTATTTATCTTCGGTCATCTTTAATGTGCATAATTTTCAAACTCTATTACCTATATTTTTTGAACAACTACAAAAAATAATTGTTATATATTTTTAATTTCATGTTTTGTATAAACAATATGTGAAATGGTTAAATGAAATTGTTACCCCAAGATATAATTGACACTTAAATAATTTTCAAACTACTTTCATTTCAAGTACCGCATATCAGTCCGCATCATTTACGACACCTGCGTGGTGGACAACACAGTTTTGGTTACTCTAGCGTGGTGGAATCCGTACAGTTCGCTGCGGCGCGCGCGGTCGGATAAGTGTTAATGATAAAGTACAGAATACACTTTTTCAATTGATACCAAAACTATATACCATAGTCTACAGTCGAGCCAATAGATACGCTCGTGGTAACTATCGCCCGTGGAGCAAATGCCGCTATATCGGCTTGTAGCGCGAAAGGGTTAATGCATGTTGACACTATAAAATATATATCTAAAAAATACCTCACAAGTCAAGTAGATCTGAGGCGTAGCAGGTAGCTCGTATGTGTAGAAAACACGAAGTTATATGCTGTATACCCTTTTCAGGAAAATTCTTTTCCCTTTTTTCTGCAATGATAATACTTTTAGATTGTGGAAGAATAACAATTTTTTTTTCAAATGTTTTGTTCCAAATATTCATTATTACAGTCTGTAAAAATAAAACGTAAAATGAAATGTTTGAATTTATATAACATTAAAAAAAAATTCCTTCTTTCCTCAAATTTCCTCCGATTTTACCTATCCTACTGTATTTCATGCTGCAACTCTATATATTCCGCAATAATTTTAATGTAGAATTACAATAAAAAGGAAATACTTAAAAATATTTTATTTTTCTATATGGTCCATTCTTATTAATTAATTATGAAATAATTATAAAAAATTCTAAAGTTTACACAGCAATTGTGGCTATTGTGCGTATTATGAAAGGTGAACATTAAAAGAAAAAAAAAAAAAATAGTATCAGTTCCTCGACGAATGTTTTATTTTATCATGAATGTTTCTTTTTAGAAATATTGTCTTACGACGTCTCTGTAGTCTATATTTCAAAAACACAACAAAAAAAATCATTTTCCTGAAAGACATTCCATATAAGTTGTTTTTACAAATGAGTAGTTTTCATCTATAATTGTACATTCTCATATCCAATAATGTCCGTGCAACGTTTGCGGCTTCGAGTCCACACGGAAAATTTTGTCGAAGGAAGAAAGCTGGACAAGCATTGCTTGGCTACTCTTTATTCGGCAATGTTAGAAGGCAACGTCACAAATTAGAGCGAGACATACCAAGTGCGAATGAAACACATTGAAAGCGAGAGAGACGCGATAAAAGCGAGTGAGAAACATTAAGTGCGAGAAAGACTTATCGAGAGCGAGCGAAATGTATTGAGTACAAAAGACGCGCTGTAAAAGCGGGCGAGGTGCATTGAGATGTCAAAAAGGTAGGAGATTAGCGTGGGCGCTCGCTGACCATGCTACGGCACCGCGAGCTCGTTTCTCCGAAGCTTCTCGATTTCTCTACCTAAGACCCCTAATATTAACTCTGTTTGGTAGTGCCTTCTGCGGAATATTAACGGTATACAGGAAGAAGTTTGTGGGCAGTCCAACATTTGTGTCACTGATTTTGGGGGGCCCTTGGCTAAAAATTGAAAAACTTCGAAAAGAAAGAGACAAATCGATGTGACACTAACAGGAGGGATTCAACGCCGTGAGGCGAAAACGCAACCTCTCCTTATAATTTTTTTTTTCTTAAGATACGTTGTAGAAGTGTGCTACAGAATAGAGGGCCCACTTTTGCAACTTCGCTGCAACTTCGTTGAAAATGTTACTTTGTCCCAAAAGTGTATTCCGCTCTCTTGACGCTACTATCTTATCTAGCAATGTTCATACAAACATGAAACGCAATTTATCAAACATATTTTTTTAATCCTTTATCCATCAGTTATCTTCTAGTTGTATGCCTAATTTAATAAAATAATGCAACACAAATATGTTGTGCACCTGTTGTTTCCTTTGATACGTACGTCTATCGAACACTGCAGGAAGTAGCCAAATATTGTTACAGATAAGGTTTAGACGCATATTAAACTTAGATGAGATTTAGATTAAGAACCGTAGTGCGCTCTAATTCTCAAAATCGAAGCAGAAATATGTGCGTGTGTGTATACTCACGTAGCGAACAAAACCAAAAAGCGAAGTAAGGGGGATTTGCGGAATCGTCGCCGGAAGTCAATTCCACGAACCCGGAACAATGTGCAACGTCCTACACCTTACAAGATAGGGTTAGAAAACAAACATACTGTCCAACCGCCATGAAACGATTAGAGACATCTGATTGGACTATGCACCCAAGGAAGGGACAAAATCAAGGGTTTGCATGGTAAAAATAACGGAACTCCGAACGAAGCAGTGTGATTTTTGAGAAAGAATTTGTTACGACGAGTATTCAAGATGGGGGATCAATTTCTATGTTCAAGGCAGGGGTGTCGTAATCAAGGGTCGTAAATCCTCAACACAAGGCCGCCTTGATGTTAGTTTAAACCTCGATATGAGGGGTCGCAACCGTGAATGCACAGAAGAGGCTCGCCACGTGTCCGACTCCAGACTCCGAAAAATACCACCGGCCCCGATGTCTTCAAGGCGTTCAATCAACGTTTCAACAAGCCGCGGGTGACGAGGAGGGAATGCTCCAATACTCTCTTCGACCACGAGGGCTCTAAATTTCTCACAATGGCGGAAATCTGACTCAAAGATGCTCACGTGCTGATACCAAGACTCACAGAACGGAATTGACCTGCTGATGCACGCGCCCGAAGAAGACTGCCATGTCCGGTGAATCGGCGGATCGCGAGCACCAGCCAATAATCCCGCACGGTATCCGGGTAACCAATCCCCGATACCGTCGTGGGCCTACGATTTGATGGTCGTCCGGTTGTCCAGCTACGGGGACCAATTCCCGCTTGGCGCTGGTACCGAGCAACTACCGATCTGCCGTCGCGAGTCGCGACGGCCGCACAGTAGCGGCCGCACTCCGGGCACCAATCAGGGGGGACCGACAACAAATCTCAAACATACCGCCCGCCTCGCACCCTCAGTGCGAAACAATCCAATTCGCTGCTCGGGCAGCAAAATACAAGGATAGTCGAACTACTACCGTTCTCCCTGTTGGGTCGTAGAGGTCGACCAGGCCGATGGTTAACCCGAATGATTCGGGAGGACACCACCATCAACAAGCAAAAAAAAACAAGAAAAAAAGGCGGAGGACATTACAACGGTGGTTCTGAGAGGACGCCCAGAGGGCCTATTCCTGTTCGGAACTGGCTTGCGAGCTCTCACCGCCTCCCGACGCCTCGTTGGTAGGGACGGGCAGTAAGCACAACCCGATTATTGGGCGTCGAAGGACACCGCTCGCCGTGCGGACCGTGCCCATTCGTACGGCTCCATCAGGCCCGGGGTAGCGATCCGCAATCCTCCCTAACGGTCAGCAGACCGGGGGAGCAGGGCTGCACAGCAGCACCAAGGAGCCAGCCAATACGTTCGGCTTGCGCTCACGCCACTTGCTGCGCTGCTGCAATGTATGCAAATATTCGTCCCTCCACCGAGACCAGAAGGAGTCGCGCATTTGGCTCACAAGACGCCAACGCGTCCGGGCACAGAGGTCTGGCTCACCCGCGGAAAGAGAAGGCACGGCCAATAATGGAGCCCCAATCAGGAAATGCCCGGGGGTCAAGGCATCCAGGTCTTCCGGGCGTCTTGAAGGGGCGCAAGGGGTTGTGAGTTCAAACAAGCCTCGATCAAGCATAAGAGGGTGGTAAAGTCCTCGAAAGTGAGCGTGCTGGTTCCAACGACGCGCCGCAGATGATGCTTTACGCTTTTGACTCCGCCCTCCCACAGGCCGTCTGCGTGGGGGTTCTGCAGGGGATGAACCATCACTCAATACCCGAACTGGGGAGGTGGGCTGATACTCCAGGATCACGCATCACGGCCTCTCTGATCCGTTTAAGTTCTGCTGCCACCTCTTGGAAATTGGTGACGTTGTCACTAAAGATAACGCACGGCGGTCCTCGACGAGGCATGAAGCGCTTCAGAGCGGCCAGGAAGCCGACGGCGGTACAGTCAGATACGAGCTCCAAATGCACCGGCCTGGTCGCCATACAAACAAATAAGGCAATAGAAGCTTTATAACCGCGGTTATCCCGACCCTTGGTTGTCCTGACTACGACTGGCCCCGCGTGGTTTACGCCCACGTTAGAAAAGGATCGTGAAGGGGTGACCCGCTGCGAGGGTAGATCTCCCATGATTTGAGAAGGTAAGGCAGCGCAGTGGCGTGCGCAAATCACGCATCCGTGTATCACCTGACGCATTGCTCCGGGAGCCGCCGATATCCAAAACTCCTACCGGAGCACGGCGAGGCACAATTGAAGACCTCCATGCAACGTACTGTTAGGTACTACTGGGAACGCCGGATGTTGAATATTGGATATCATTCCATGAACCACATGCGATAGTTTTGTTTAGAGTGTTTGGCGATAAACCTTTTTTAGAATAGAAAGACAAAGCCTAATCTGCGCTAAGAGTCTCACTGATCGGCACTCTCGTCTCGACGACCGAACAGTACAGACGCGACTTATTAAAGTATTATTATTAGTCCTATACTTGTATTATTTTATGAATATCCCTGCAATAAAATACAGGTGACTCAAAGTACCGAGCACATTATTCACTTTTACGTTACTACCGCATAACAGTGAATTATTTTGGTGGCAGCGGTGAGATATTCAGGAAATGTTGAATAGTTTGGAAGTGTCTTTCCAGGAAGATTTTACTGAGGTGAACGAGAACGGAGAGTTCTGATACTCTAGCCCTGTATCTGTGTTTCGAGGTCCAGTATACAGCAGCTTCTTGTCGGCTGAGAGAGAAAAAAAAAGAGAAATGCTTATCTTGGGGTGAGTAGACGTAATTTTCTACTTACCGAGTAACGCACTTTTTGATTTGTGGAGAATATACGGTGTGTAAACTGGGAATTCATAATTCTACACGTGGACTTTTTGATAATATAACAACTATGGCTGACGCGGGATTGAATGAGACTTTGCAATCTATTTTACAACAAAATCAGCAAATGCTTCAAAGACTCGAACGTTTAGAATTAAACCGACTTTAAGGCGTACAGAAAAATCGAAACGAAAATGCAGCATCTATAACGGAAGACGAATCGTCAGGAGATGAATCGGGCACTTGCGTTGGACGTCGTCAGTTACGCGAAGAATTGCATTTGATAACGAATTTTGACGGAAAAAATATTTCTGCAGAAACTTTCATATGGTAAATAAAACAAGTTTTAGAGTGACTTAATACTGTAAATAAACAAAGAATGCTCCGATTAATTTTAACTACAAAAATAATAAACGAAGCGCGTACTGCTATTGATGGAATCGAAATTCATACTGCAGAAGATATATTTACTGTATTAAAAAATGAATTAGGAACAGTAAAGAATTATGATCTTATGACACTTGAAAGAAGTCGAATCAGCCAAGGTCGTCAATGCGTTAATGATTATACTAAACGATTTATCAAAACATATTGCGATGTGAAACGCACACTTACAAATGATTCTTCAATCTCCGCGGATGATAGAAAAACTTTGTTTGCAAACGAGGATAGAATTTTACTACCTCAGTATATAAAGGAATTGGATTCAAAATTACGTGTTAGAATTCAGGGAACGAGACCACAAAGTATTAAAGAGGTACAAGATTTTGCTAGGAAATTAGAAAGAGAAGATGAGATAACACAAGAGTTTGATAAACAGAACGGACATAGTAGTGGTAACAGTAACCGGTGCAAAGTGACAGCTGTAAACCAACGCGTCAAACAAACAGAACAACGAGATAGGCTTAACGAAAAGACGGTAGTGACGGGTATAAACAAATCCTGTTATAATTGTGGATCAAATGATCACTTTGTTAGAGATTGTCCAAAACCACGCGTAAAGAATCCAAATTTTTATGCGGGAGAGAATTTGGGCAAACCACCAGGTCATATAAAATATACAGTATCTCATCAGAGCGAACCGAACTCGCAACCTTGCACATTAAATTGGGAAAACAACGACACGGAAAATTCCCCGCAGACACCAGAACAACGGTAAACGTAATTAGAGATATTTCGGAAAAAGTTTTACCGTTTAGAAGTAAAATTAATCGACTACAAGGCATACAATCCGGCGATATAATCTCTGAAAGAGAGGCACGCGTTGATATTAAAGATCGTGAACATGTTTTTGTAATAGTAAAGGACAATTTTCCAATAGAAGAGGATGGTATTGTAGGAATGCCGTTTCTAGAAAAGGAACGCGCTATTATAAACACGAGCAATAAAAAAATAATCTTTAGACGAGAACAGCGAAAAGAAAGAGTATTGAAAATTAAACTAAATCCTAATAGAAGCGATTTATTATTAAAGTGCAGTAGATCGGATCACATTCTCGATGAAAAAGCCAAAGAAGATATTTGGAGTATAATTAATCAATATCAGGATATATTTTATTTAGAAGGAGATCGATTACCATGTACACGTTTAACAGTACACAATATCGAAACACATGATGAAACACCAATTGATGTAAAGCAGTATAGATATCCACTAATACACCAACAAGAAATTAATCAACAAATAACAGATATGTTAAAAAAGGAAATAATTTCAGAAAATACATCTCCCTATAACTCCCCTTTGTGGGTTGTTCCAAAAAAGAATGATGCTAGCGGAAAGAAAAAGTGACGAATGGTAATAGACTTTCGACAGCTTAATAACAAAACAGATCAAGATGCATTTCCATTACTTAACATTGAGGAAATCTTAGACCAATTGTGAAGAGCCCGTTCTTTCAGCATCTTTGACTTAGCTAGTGAGTTCCATCAAATACCCATGGAAAAAAATAGCAAAAAGAAAACTGCTTTTTTGACCCCGAACGGGCATTTTGAGTTTAATAGGACGCCATTTGGCCTGAAAAATGCACCCTCGAGTTTTCAAAGAATGATGGATCACGCTTTACGTGGCATTATTGGTCATGGATGCTTTGTATATTTGGACGATATCGTTGTTTACGGTGAAAATTTAGAGCAACATAACGAAAGACTTAAAATTCTTTTTAAACGTATTTTAGAATTGGGATTGAAACTTCAACCAGACAAATGCGAATACTTTAGACCTGAACTACAATATTCAGGTCATGTGATTACCGAAGCAGGTGTTAGACCAAATCCCGAAAAATTGAAAGCTGTAAGAGAATTTCCCACACCAAAGAATGCAAAAAACATTAAACAATTTTTAGGGCTATCCGGATATTATAGACGTTTAATAAAAGATTTTAGTAAAAAGGCTAAACCATTAACTAAATTATTAAAAAAAGGGGCTATGATTGAATTTGGGATAGACCAACAAGCCGCTTTTGAAACATTGAAAAATGAGTTATGCAGCGAACCTTTATTACAATACCCTGATTTTTCAAGAGAATTTATTTTGTCCACCGACGCAAGCAACGATGCGATTGGTGCTATACTCTCACAGGGAAAAATAGGAGAAGACAAGCCGATCGCTTATGCGAGTCGAACATTCGGCTCCGCAGAAAAGAACTATAGTGTTACGGAAAAAGAATTGTTAGCGATTAAATGGGCAGTAAAGCATTTCAGACCCTATCTATATGGTAGGAGATTTAAAATTGTTACACATCATCGACCGTTAAGATGGTTGATGAATAACAAAGATCCTAGTTCACGGCTTATGAGATGGCATATCGCCTTAGAAGAATATGATTACGAGATTGTCTACAAGAAGGGTAGTTTAAACAGCAACGCAGACGCATTGTCTCGAAATCCTGTTTTGATGATAGAAGAAGCATCCTTGCAGAAATGGGGTAAGAATTTCGAATTCGTTTTAGACGTCCCAGAAACCTCGATACCAGTATATGTAAGTTATGCTAATGAACCAGGTATATTGTATAATAATGATGAAAATCTTGTTAATGTAATAATTCGTTGTACCGTACGCGAAACTTTGGAATATTATCATGATAGCCTGGAAAAGGTATGAAATTTTGCAATAGCACATGAAAGATGAACTTGCTATAGACATTGCTGATTTACAGAGAATTTTCCCAGGACAAACGCAAAATTTAAAAAGCGTAATACAAGGATTATTTATAGGATCTGATACAAAAGTTTATCTTAGGGCAAAACCAATAAGAATCCCAGAAACTCAGGAAGAAATACAACAATTACTGATGGAAAATCATAATACAACAGGAGGACATGGAGGATATAAATGAACCTTACGACGCATAGTTACAAATTATCAATGGCCGAACATGTATAATGATATATTAAATTATGTGAAATCTTGCAAGGAGTGCCAAAGACAAAAGACCAACAGGAAGCCCACAAGAATGCCTCTATGCATAACGGATACACCTGAACATTTCAATGATAAGATTGCTGTTGACGTTGCAGGACCACTGCAAGAAACAAGTAAAGGGAACAGATATATACTCACTATACAAGACCAATTAACTAAGTATCTAATGGCAAGGGCTATGAAAGACCAAAAAGCATCAACAATTGTTGAAACCTTCGTAAAATCGTATGTCAGTATTTTTGGACCTCCAAAGAACATTCTGACGGACAATGGTACAAATTTCACGGGACAATTAATGAAAGAGTTTAATGACTGGATGAAAATGAAACATATAACTACCACAGCATTTCACCCGGAGAATAACGGTTCATTAGAATGGAGTCATTAAGTGATAAAAGAATACCTAAAGACAACAGCAGAAGATCTGAATAATTGGGACGATCATGTAGAGATGGCTTGTTATAGCTACAACTCCGTAACCCATGAAGCAACTGGATACATACCATATGAATTAGTATATGGAACCAAGCTTTGTAATCTTGCGAGTACGGACAAATTAGCTGCTAAGACTTACTCTGAGTACATAGAGGAATTGAAAAGATGAATCGAACGTATTGTGAAAACTGCGAGACAACAAATTAATGCCTCTAAGGAAAAGGTTAAAGAAAGACACGATAGGTTTAGCAGACCGGCAAAATTTAAACCGGGAGATTTCGTTTGGATGACAAGGGAGAGTAGAGATAAAAGTTCTGGTTTGTATATTCCATATGAGGGTCCTTATGAGATAATAGATTTTTAGGAGATGTAAATTACAAAATTAGGAAAAAAATAAAGATATCGTTGTGCATGCCAATCGATTAAAATATGCAAATATGAATTTGTTTCAGGATAATGATGGCCCTACTCGGCCCGAGTAAGACTAAATGTTCAGAAGCAAAATATTTTTCTCGACTACCGAATTTTTTCTTTGAAAATCTGGGATATACTAGACTTTACTACGAGGACTGGAAACTTGTCACTTACATTAACTTGGACGAGAATGTGTAAATAGAAAAGGATCTCAGGCAAATTATTAATACAATAAGTAGAGCGTGTAATCATTTGAAAGATACAAAATGCTTAGAAAATATAATTTTAGTAAGTAAGCAAATTGCACATATATCTAGAGGCACGTGTTGCACACGTTTATATTCTAGTACAGGTTATGAAAATATCCTTAAAGAAGAAAGGGGCGTTTTTGACTTTGTCGGTGAAATAAGCAAAATATTATTTGGAGCAATGAGTGCAAGTGATGCGGCATATTACAATTCAGAAATTGATAAGTTGTATTCGCATAATAAGAAAATCACGACATGAATAAAAAACCAAACGCATATCCTAAAATTATCAATACAAAATACAGAAGATTTAGCAAACGAAATAAAAAGGGAAATGACGGAATTTGATCGAGCTTTTGACGTTTTTAATAACAATTTAAACAGGGTTTCAATCTGGATTGACGAAAATAAGAAATTAATTGAAGTAAACGAAATTTTAACTTATATTGAGATAAATATAGAAGAATACAGTCATGCAGTAGAGTCACTAATTAATAGCGTTTTGGCAGCGCTTTCAGGTCAAATTAACCCTCAATGACTGGAACCAACGGATCCGAAAAGAACTTTGGAGCACATGAGTAGTGTTATAAGTATATCTCGAATACCCATGCCCGTCGATGAGACACACTTCTTTTAATATTTAAAAATAAGCGAAATATCAATTGTCGTGTTTAGGAACAAATTAATATTCGAAATTAGACTCCCTTTGGTGGAACCAGACGACTACAATACTTATAGGATTATACCTTTGCCTCGAGAAGTAAAGACTAACATATTTCAATATATAACTGCTCCACGTGACTATGTATTTGTCGATAAAGATCACTTAGTATACACACCCACAGATCAATTATTCTTGCAAAACTGCAAACATGTAAAAACTTATCACATATGTAAAAGGCTACTTCCGAAATACTTCGTTATAGAACAAGATCCATGTTTAAATGTCGTTATGAATGCGCTGTATAAAAATTAGAATGAGTTTTGTCGATATGCTCTAGTTAACGTAAAAAGAACAGCTTGGATACAATTATTAGATAATCATAGACGGATATTTGTAGCACCTGTTACCGAAACTGTACATGTAAATTGTAAAGAAGGAATCTCGGAAGTTTTGGCAGAGAAAGTAGGATTGTTAACTCTAAAACCTGGTTGTTTAGCGACTACTGCAGATATTGCGTTGTATTCGGAGGAAACTATACAAACATTACCAGAACAACATTACGAAAGTCCTTTTTCATATTCTAACAGTCCGTCGGGCCTTAACGAAGGCAACCGACCGGACGGTTTATTTATATATTTATTTATATGAATAGGCTCGGGCCTCCGAGCTTCGGATGACGGTGGTGGACTTGGTATAGGATTCGAATGATGGCACACCTTAATTTGAAGTAATAACCAATCGTTTATTCAAAAATAAATTGTGAAATCAAAAATCCTTCCTGATTGTAGTCTGCGCAAGATCCTCGTTGGGATCCGTGTATGATCGGGGTCGCGATCGGACCTTCGCTCCGTGAGCGACGAAGAACTAATGTTACGTTGAAACAAATATTAATAACGCGTACGCGGATCGGTGAATCACTTGTGACGTGATCTCGCCTTTTACGACTCTAGAGCTGCAGCTCGAGAAATAAACGTAGTGCATAGTGTTTGCGGAATTCGCGTGACCTTATAGGTATGATCCCCCCGCTTGACTCTCCCCTGGTGGCTAAATTTGGATCTGTCGATGCGTCTTCTCGCGGTCACGGCTGTGGGTTTTTCATTGACTTTCCTACACAACGAAGCGAGTGAGAATTGCCTTTGTCGCGTGCCTTCTGGTTTCCCCTTGAAACCAGGGGCGACAAACAGCAGGCGTAATGCGTGGGTCGCTCGAAGAAGCTTAGGACAACTCACAGGGGTACTAGAGACCTGCGAGTTTTCCAGCTCCCGGGAAACGACTGCAGCTCAGCACTGTCCACCTCGTGTATGCGACCTGAGCTGACCAAACTGGCAACCGTATCTGTCCGGCCGCAATTGCGGGGGGAGGAGAGTAAGGCCCAGAGTCAGCCTCCTGAAGAATATCCAGTGAACGTGCGTGGGTTCGGCAATCCAAAGATCGAGCGTTCCCACGACGCCCGAATACGCACCGCGGATTGTTCGCGTACCTTCCGGGACGGGGTTAGGATCGGTATGTACGGTCGCTGACGAGGGCCGTTGATCGGCGATACATAGACTTGCTAGGAGAAGTGGCAGGCACGGTAGTGAGCTGGGCGAGTTCTCCGCGAGATGATCGGGTCACAAGGCCGTACCGCGAACCCGCACCACCCGGAGTCGGTCAAGCGCTACACCACCTGAACGCACTTTGCCAGGCACAGCGGAAACGCCAAATCTAAGATAAGTAGGGCACCTTAGTGAGCTAGGTTGTCTCAGAGGCGCCGTGTGGGCTAGCAAGGATTGTCGGGTTTGAGTAGAACCGTATGGCTCAGTACCACTAACCTTTCCCCGCTCCGGCAGATGTCAATTTACTTGTCGTTACGGAATATACAGTCAATAACTATTGTTTCGTATTCGGGACTATCGCGCACGAATACAAGCAATATCCTTTTTGATAGCAATTTCCGTGAGTGATTGTGCTTATGTGCACTCTATCTTGTTTAGTATCAGAACGATCGCGTGAAGGGAGAATTGGCCTGTATGCCTTATGCTTCTCAAAACATCCTTCCGATTTAACCACCAGATGCAGAGTGACACTCTCATTCGCTGCATCGACCTCCTTTGATGGGTAGGTCCTGGAGGGGTCTCGACGCATGCGCACGAGATTTCGTTGATCAGGGGACAACAACACCCGAACGTATGGGACCGTCCGTACGGTTACAATATAAATTTAATGAAAGCACATTTAAAGAACCTAGTTTCAATCTTAGTCTAGTTCAAATACCAACGTTAACTCAGATACATACAAATCCATCAATGCTAAAAGCTGTTGGTAAATAATTGGACAAAATAGAATTAAATGCACAAAATATTGGAATGCATGAGCGAGCACTGACAAGTCTAGAAATAACTTGATTTTGGTTAAAATATATCGGCATAGGGTTCTGCATACTTGTTTTATTGGCTATATTATTGAAACTTGGAATAATACAAGTAGTAATGCGCTGGTTTAACAAAGAACCATGTACAATAATTTTCAATAATTGTTTTAATTCAGGTGGACGAAATACACAAACCAAAAATTCTGTAAACAGAAGGGTGCATTTTCGTACCGAGCCGTCAAACGAATTGGTTGCTGTGCAGTGTCTGCCTCCCTCTGCTATAAATAAAAAAAAAATGTTGTGGTAAAAATGAATAGAATACCTCAAAATTTCATCTAAGTTGGGGAGTGTTAGGTACTACTGGGAACGCCGGATGTTGAATATTGGATATCATTCCATGAACCACATGCGACAGTTCTGTTTAGAGTATTTGGCGATAAACTTAGAACAGAAAGATAAAGCCGAATCTGCGCTAAGAGTCTGACTAATCGGCACTGTCGTCTCGACGACCGAACAGTACAGACGCGACTTATTAAAGTATTATTCTAAGTCCTATACTTGCATTATTTTCTGAATGTCCCTGAAATAAAATACATGTGACTCAAAGTAGCGAGCACATTTTTCACTTTTACGTTACTACGGCATAACAGTACGCTGATGTATCGACTGTATCAGTAGAAGGCTCACGCGATGCTTCGGGAGCACTACGGGACAAGAAGCCGTCTCCACGAGAGCAGCGTTCTGCAATTGCCCGCGGGCGCTAATAAGCCCGTCTCTGTCGAGGTAGACGTTCAACGCTCTAAGTCGACTTGAACGAGGCAGGGATTGTTGGCGGATCAGAGCGCGGCGTTCCAAAGGAAAACCTTCCTCCTAAGCTGCCCTTAGCCAGAAGACCTTAGCTCGGCCCAATTGGTCCAGCGACAGGTGAGTACGCTCCGGCAGTAACGCATCCCTGTCCACATCCCTCCACGTGTACAATAGTCTCGCGACCCGACACAGAGCCCACCAAGAAGAGGAACGCTCGAGCAGGCCTCTCAACAGGGCATCGGCCGTCACGAGATGCGCCGTCATACGAGGAGGTTGTGCCTCCAAATTCATGCGCTCGCTAGCGATGGTGCACTGGGTCGGTCACAGGGCTTCAGGGCCAAACAACTACGGCGGTCCTTGCCACCACAGCGCGTGAGCGCTCAGTTCTCTCGCCGAAATGCCTCGGCTAGCGCAATCAACTGGATTCTGCGACCCTGAGACTTGACGCCAACGGACGGAGGGGGCAAGTTCCTGAATCAGAGCTACTCGATTGGCCACAAAGGTTGTCCACGTCGACGGGTGTCTACATAACCACGCCAAGACAACCTGAGAGTCAGTCCAAGCCGTCTTGGAACCCAAACTCTACTCCCAAATAATGGGGGACGATCCGAAGAAGGCGTGCCAACAACAAGGCTCCACAAAGCTCTAGCCTAGGCACGCTTACCGTTTTTGAGAGGCCGAGTTTGGTCTTCACCGCTACCAACGCCACCCCAATATTCTCACCTTCCACAATGCGAAGGTATACCACCAGAGCGTACGCGCGTTCAGAGGCATCGGAGAAACCGTGAAGCTCCATAGTCGACTCAGGTCCCGTCCTCAACCAACCGAATCCCCCGTCCTCAACCCGAATCCGATTAAGAGCGTGCAGTTCCTCCCTGAAGCCTAGCTAACTCGCCAGGACCTCCCCCGCCAAGGCGTCGACCCAATCAACACCATTTAGCCACAGGTCCTGCATTAGAAGCTTGCTCCTTATTAACACTGGGGCCACCCAACCTAGTGGGTCGAAGAGGCGAGCTATCTGTGATAGCACCAGCCTCTTCATACCATTAGAGTTTGGTACCGGTTCAAACCGGAATTCAAAAGCGTTGAGTGTGGGTGACCACACCACCTTCAGTACCTTAGTTTTCTCCAAAAGAAAGTCGCCCGAAGCTCCACCGGAACCTCGGGTACGACCACGCTCTCGTGCGCAAGTTCCTGCCGATTTCAGGCCCACTTATGCAGCGTAAAATTACCCCTAGCGAGTAACGCCGTAAGATCCCGAACCAGCTGACGTGCTGATTGCGGGGAGGAGGCACCTAAAAATACGTCGTTGACGTAAAAACAATTCAAGACAACATCTCGAGCGGCAGAAAAACAAGCGCCCTCATCTAACGCGAGCTACTGGAGCACCCGATTGGCCAAATAGGGAGCACAAGCGGTACCGTATGTGACCTTTAGCAACTGGAAGGATATAGGCTCTCCAGCCGCGTCGTCCAACCATAAGACCCGCTGCAAATCTACGTCACGAGGATGTACCCAGATCTGCCGGAACATCTTGCGGATATCGGCCTTGAAGACAAACTCATGCCTCCGCCAAGTGGTGAGAACCCGGCCAATGTCCGTTTGCAGCTTGGGACCCACCATGAGACAGTCATTCAAGGAGGGGCCCTGACTGGAAGGGCTGGAGGCGTTGAACACCACTCGTAGTTTGGTGAGCGGGGCGCCCTTACGCAACACTGAGTGGTGAGGCAGATAGACGGGAGGATCAATCTCTGAACAATCCGCGGGTGCAACGCGCATGTGACCGAGGGCCAGATACTCGCGCATAAACTCTCGGTACGCTCCGTGCAAGTTCGGCTGGCAAACAAGGCGTCTCATGATGCGCACGAACATAGAACGGGCTAGGTGGTAGGTCTCTCCGATCGTGGGCGAGGACGCACAAAAGGGCAGCCGCACCTGATAGCTCCCGTCCTCCCTCCGCTCATGTGTGCGTGCAAAGTGTGCCTCGCAGCATTGATCATCTTCCGAGAGGAGGACCGCAACAGGAGCAACATCCTCCAGCTGCCAAAAACAGGACAATTCTACGTCGACCTCTTCTCGAGTGGGCGTCTGGGCGAGCAGCGAGACGCAATGAGGTAATGCGGAAGGAAGTGCTCCACCTTGGGGCCTCGAAATCGGATCGAAGACCACCCAACCAAACATAGTGGCTTGAGCGATCGGGAAGCCCGCAGGGCCCTGGCGAAGGCCTTCCCGGAGGACAGCTCCATAAAAGTCAGCACCAATGAGAACCTCGATCAGATCCCGAGAAGAGAGCTGCGGGTCGACCCACGAGAGGTTTCTCAAATGTTCCCAATCCTCCAACCGCACCTCCGAGTACCCTCGATAAACCGTGAGGTGGGTCAGAATCAGAGCCTGAAAGGGAACCCCGACTCCACTGCCCGCGGGCATCAAGTCAAGAAGCATCCTACCGCGCACGACGGCTACCGGGGACTCCCCGAGACCGCTCACCTCCACCGTCGCCGCCCGACGGCGTAGGCGCAAGTCAGCGACTCGCTGACAAACGAAAGTTCCGAGCCCTGATCCAGGAGCGCTCGAATACAACGCCATCATCCGCGCTGGGAAGAGACCCGCACTCGGGCAGTGGCCAGGAAAGTCCGCGGCGATACGGCCAACGATGCCGAGTGGCTGGTAGCCGACGAGGGTGTCGGGGTGTCCTCACCGCTGGTCCCAAACTCAGCCAGGGAGGTCGACCTCTCCCTGCTGCCCACATTTGGACTAGAAAGGGTGGGATGCAACAGAACATGATGCGCGTGTCCACACCGGCTGCAGCGAGGCCGCTGACAATCGCGGGTCTGATGTCCCAGCCGAAGGTACACGAAGCATCTCCCCTGCTTCCGCACTAATCGACGGCGCTCGCTAACAGCCATCTCCCGAAAAGCCTTGCAGTCCGCAAGGCAGGCATGCCTAGACTGGCATGCGCAGGGGGTGGCCATCGCTGTGCGGTGTGGGCAGTCGTCGTCCTTGAGCGGTGCGTGGATGTTCTCTCCAAATTCAAAGCGTCGGCCGTGGTCAACAGACTTGACAAAAATTCTTCCAATTGCGCAAACGTGGGCAGCTCCCGTGTTCGTCCAAGGCGTTTTGCCCGTCGAGAACGCGTTTCCACGTCCAGCTTGAGGACAACAGTATCGAAGAGCCAGTTTTCCCAATACTGCACATGTCTACCCAGCGATCGGAGCCGGGAGAGAGTCCGAACCACGGTATCCAGCAGTATGCGCAACGCAGGAAAGCGGGGAGAGCCCACAGCCGGAGCCTGAATGATCCGGTGGACCAATGACATGTCTACCACCGGAGGATTTTTATACCGCCTCTCAAGAGCGGCCCAGGCTTTCTCGAACCCGCCCGCCGTGAGCGGTACATGCCTCACAATCTCGGACGCCCCTCCTTGAACGGACATGAGCAGATACCCGTTCCCCCTCCAGCATAGAGAGGAACAGAGCCCGGAAGTTGCTCCACTCGAGTAAGCTGCTACTAAAAGTCGGCAACGGGAGCTGAGGGAGCCGAACCGCCTCCAAACGGCTCGGCTTCTCCACGGTCGGTTGAGACACGGCCGTAGTGGCTGCGCCGACCATGTCGGCCAGATAGTCGGAAGCCTCAAAATAGTCCCTACATGCGCTCTCAGAATGGTCGTCGGCGAAATAATCCAATTCGGCTTGCGCCTCAAGGGGGTACGCCTCAGCAAGGCGAACATGCTGCTCCACAATGTCGGCCCATAATTTCTCGACAAGCTCCAGGCGACGGGCGGCCACCGCGGACGTCCGTCGTTCTGTAAGCAGAGTCAGCAAGTCTGATTTTATGCGGTGCAAAGAACGCATGACCTCACGTTGCCTGCCTAAAGACAGCGCGAGCTCCTGCTCGGTCTTCTTTGTCGTCGACGCCATCTTGTACTGTTTGATACGTGGTGTTTAACGAGCCACAGCTTCCTCAATCGTGTAATCCGGTCCGAAGGATCAATTTCTATGTTCAAGGCAGGGGCGTCGTAATCGAGGGTCGTAAATCCTTAACGCAAGGCCGCCTTGATATTAGTTTCAACCTCGATATGAGTGGTCACAACCGTGAATGCACAGAAGAGGCTCGTCACGTGTTCGGCTCCGAACTCCGAAAAATACCACCAGTCTCGGTGTCTTCAAGGCGTTCAATCAACGCTTCAACAAGCCACGGGTGACGAGGAGGGAATGTTCCGATACTCCCTTCGACCACGAGGGCTCTAAATTTCTCACAATGGCGGAAAATCCGACTCAAAGATGCTCACGTGCTGATACCAAGACTCACAGAACGGAATTGACCTGCTGATGCACACGCCCGAAGAAGACTGCCATGTCCGGTGAATCGGCGGATCAGGAGCACCAGCCACTAACCCCGCGCGGTATGCGGGTAACCAATCCCCGATACTGTCGCGGGCCTACGATTTGGTGATCGTCCGGTTGTCCAGCTACGAACCGGACAACTACTGATCTGCCGCCGCGAGTCGCGACGGCCGCACCCCGGGCACCGACATGGGGGGGCGGGGGGGGGGGACAACAAATCTCGAACAACGAGTTTTAGAGAAAATCATTAAAGACACAGTAAGAGGTATAGAGAAATAGTCAGAGAGTTACGAAGAGCAGGTAAAGATTTTGTAAGATACAGAGAAGAAACGGTTTAGAACAAAGGGAGATTGGGAAGAAAAGTTTGGAATTGAATCGCGGAATTAACCAGAAAGGTACGGAAATCGCGTAGAATAACTAAAGCATTTATCGTTAAAGACGGATTGGACAGTGGGTGTTGTTTAGGCTCTTCAATACTTAACAAAGTCGGACTAAGATAGAATAATTTTGTACCATCGACTTTTACTTCCAGTTCTCGATAACTATAGGTTTATTTGTGAAAATCAAATAGATAAACCAATTAATCATAGGACCGATTTCAATAAGCTGTTTTCCATAAAGTACATAGAATTGGTGATTTCTTCGGGGGACCTAAAGCGCGAAAATGCCACCTCCGCATATCAGAAAAACTCACAGAAATCACCAGCTAACCAATTTCATTCGCGACATGTTAACTGCGGAGGGACTGAGGCGCAACAACTACTAGGTTGTGTATCGGTCAAATATACAAATTCATATGTTAGAATTTGCATGCGGAGTCTGGTCAACCTAAAACCTTTGAGACGCAACAACACCCAGGTTGTGTATCGGGAAAAAAGTAAAACTAACTCCATTATTTTTAAATAACGTTATTAATAAAAAGATTCGCTATCAATGAAAGTTTGGAACAATCTCTCTCAGACACTTCCCCACCTCCTCCTATTCCGTGTCCCGTCGTCGAGGAGCAACTACAGAGATTTCGGCCCGAAATTTACTGAGAGGTTAATAAAGTACGCTCAAAAAACTCTTACCGAGTCAGCTTTATCCCAAGAAAGTTTTGCAGAGACATGACAATCCCAAAAAATCTTAATCTGCCGATTTCTTGGCAATCTAACGTAACACCTTATATAACGTTAGAAAGTTTAAAAACAACCTACTAAAAGGACGCGTTTTTGTACAACTTTTTTATGCGGCACTCTTTTTAAGAAAAGGCTTCGCACCACGCTGGAAAGAATTTTTCTAAATAACAATATCAGAATTATTATGAATTTCTCTCATAATTGTAGTTGTGTTTCTGTTCAGACAAAACCAAAGAACGAAAAGTGTGAAATCATCGCCTCTAATGGAGGCGAAGTAAAACACGAGCTTATACACTAATGAAGGCCCCGGGTACGAGTAATACAATTCGTTTTTGACAATTTTTAAATAAACGTATAATGAACGTGATGCTCATCTACGGGAGGATTATACCGAACATGTTAGTAGACGTACTAGGTTGGTTCTGGCACATGGTTGGCGGCGATTACTCCGCGGGAAGGAGGGGCACTGACTGAGTTGCCTTACCGACTGTGCTGCCTTACCGAAAATGCCCAGTTCTGCGTCTTACCGATAGACGTTCTCCCTACCTGATCGACCACCCTCTCCTGATTGACCCACTTCCAATATGGTCAATCATCCACCCACTTTCAATATGGCTGATCACTCACTACCCGCTTTTAATATGGTTGATCACCATCCACTGTCGATGCACCCGCTTTCAATATGACCGATTACCCCATGAAAATTCCCTTGCTTTTAATATAGCTGATTGCATGTCGCGGGAAATGTAATACGCATGCGCGATTCTGTCATCTTTATCTGTGCGCGACGGTTCGCCATCTCGCGATCGGGAATTTGAACAACAAATATTTGATTTAAAAAACAGAAATATTTACAGCCCCTTGATCCTCGATTATGTCACTCAAGTCTTAAACATATATTTATTTTCTCACACACTGCTGTGGGTCTTTCACGGCTATTAAAAAAAAGAACCACCAAATGTGTGTGTTGTGAATGCTCCGTTAAATACTTGTTCTTTCTCGTGTCGCTTTGTCGTACACTTCCATTTACAATTTGAAAGTCAGTCTAAAAGTGGCAGTCTCCGCCTTCAGAATTTTCGGACACCTTTCCCTTTATCTTTTACTTCCAATGGGACTTGCGGTGGGGCATAAAGCACCGCTACAATTTTTCTCGCTCCCCTGATGTCATCGGACCCCGTGGAGGAGAGTATTCTCTTCCGTCCTTACGCTCCTGACAGCATCTTGCTCTACAAAGGGAGGGGGCATCCTTTTCTCAACGTCATTTTTTTTCTATGACGACATCACCCACACCTCCTCCTCAATATTTACCCTCACCCCTGCTGAACGAGAGCACATAAAACTATGCGAGCGTATATAAGCCTTATTTTCGGTTAAAACGCTCAGGTTTTTAGAATGCACGATGGCATTTCTTGTTTTGTCGGTTCTTCTTTTCTTACGTCACTAGTTCTTTTTCTCTCTCTAAAATGTAAAATGCGTTGAAGGCAGGGTTGTATCTTGTGTAAAATTATAAAGAAGAATTAGCCGGTTTAATGTGGTAGCGCGATGAGTATTTGGAGGAGCTAGCGTAGGACCAGCCGTAACGATTTATGTGGACAAAGAGGAAGAGAGTCGGCCAGATTAGAAATTTAAAGCAGTTGCGTGCTACGTAGAGGCCAAGGAGGAGAATACAGCGGTGCTGGATGTGGTGGCGAAGATTTGTCGGAGAGCCACTATGTTGGAGAAAAACGCGTATTTTGGATAAATTTAGAATCTGCTTTGACAGCAGACTATGCACTATGCAGACTATGCTGGATTTCTTCAAGATGCGTATGAATTGGTCAGCGACCATGTCTCTAGGATGCTCGGCAAATATCCGAAATCAAACTAATCATCGGGTAGTGTTCGAATAAGAATGTAAAGTCTCGAATAAGAGGTAAAGATTTTTGGCACTAAAAATCATACACCGAATATAGCGTCGGATATCGGTGAATGGTATCGGGAGCACGTCTTCACACCGATTTTTGAGAAAATGGAAGGGTTCTAGTAACGAGATAATAGCTGGGTGCTTATCCACATTCAGAACATTTGCATTAATGTTGATAACTGTAGTCGGCTATATGCAGAATGTACCCTGGAGACGCCTGCTTTTGTCAGCAAGAAGAAGGCTGTAATTAATATAAAATAGGATTATGATTTATATTTATTAATATAAAAGCCGGATAATGATATGTCTAGAAACGTCTACACGTATAAAGCCCGAGAGACAAAAGGAAAAATCATCATGGTGAAGCCTTGATCGACGCGTCAAAGACACCGGGCACGCGCATTACATGCTAATCAAAAATCTGTCTTGACTTATATCATCTGGACTAACATGCGAAAAACACGCAAAACATTTTTGCTATAGGTATTGTTTTACTCTTAGTTTTTTTTTTCTTTTCCTTCATCCCTAACTCAATTATCTAATAAGTAATGCTCATTTTTCCCCTTCAAAAAACATACAGACATCTAAGTTATTTCTCGTCGAAGGAGAAACGGTGGAGACACGAGATATTCTGCGCCGACATTAATAATATTATCTTACCAGACTCCACAAAAAGGAGGAGTTGTGGATGACTTTTAATACTTTGCCGCTCGCTGTCACGCGGGTATGACTTTTGCTCGCCAACGGTTACCGGCCGCTGTTGCGTAGGCATGACTTCGGTTCAGCGCGGCGACAATGTTTCCATTATGCTTCTGTTTTAACTGTTCCGATCGTCTTTTCTTGAGATTCTTTAAAGAATGTCAATGTTCAATTAATCTCAGACATTCTTTCGTTATCTTAGTGCCTTTTTAAATGATAACCATACCGCATGTACGAAAGATCGTATAAATATCACCGTTGGCGAGCAGTAGAACCCGCGTGAAATTCGCCGGCGGCAGCGTAAAAGCGATGCGAGAAATGAGCTGCCAGCAAAGTGTTAAGAATACGAAGAAAAAAGAACCTAGCCTGATAGTCGTCTATGCTGATTTCGAGTGTCTCCTGACTCTCATCACATACGAGGAGGATGCAACATTACCACAAGAAGAGAAGAAGGTGAAGGAAACTCAGGTGTACAGACGGACCTATTAATTTGTTCCAAGACCCCTTAAGGAGTGCAAGGAGAAGCTGGAATGCGATCGTGTAGGTGCTGTAACGTACGCCGTTACCACCCTCGGGAAATAAGAAAGAGATCGAGAGAAAAGAAAGACGATTGAGTCGCTCAGGACAAGGCGACACAGCTGCAAAGGATCAACACGCGCAAACCATAAAACGGTCCCAAAGCTAAACCCACTCTAACGTACCCCTCGTTTGGGTAAGGCATCTGGGCCGG
>JBCFXI010002391.1:12261-23612 GCA_038496175.1 Ampulex compressa | reverse complement strand
AGCAAAACTGAATGGATTCTATTTATTCTATTTACTACAGTAAATTCTATAGTCAATTATTCCACAGCAAAACTGAATGGATTCTATTTATTCTATTTACTACAGTAAATTCTATAGTCAATTATTCCACAGCAAAACTGAATGGATTCTATTTATTCTATTTACTACAGTAAATTCTATAGCCAATTATTCCACAGCAAAACTGAATGGATTCTATTTATTCTATTTACTACAGTAAATTCTATAGTCAATTATTCCACAGTAAAACTGAATGGAATAATGTGACAATAAATTGGGGATATAATTCTTTTGACTCGCATCGTGGACTTATTTATTCCACTGACTTTTCTACCAACCAGAGCCAAATAAAATCTCGAACCCCTCGAAGGACATTTGCTTAATTCCCCGGCGAAGTAAATTTTTTACGCCTACCCAAACGTCCTCCAGCCTCGTCTCTCGATTATCCAAGGCAGTTCGAGCCGCCATTTCTCACAGAAGTCATTCCAATCCTCCGGTGAAACCGTGTATCGAATCGATTCCAACCCCGTCCTCTTCGTCGTCGAGAATAGACTCGCGGTTTGTTTCGTTGAACGTAAGATGACGTAAGGTAGAGGTCGATAGTTTGAGGGATTTTTAGTAGTTGCTAGTGGTTTATACTTTGGAATTTTTAGTAGTTGGTAGTAGTTGATGATTTAAGGAATTTTTAATAGTTGGTAGTTGTTTATAATTTAAGGAATTTTTAGTAGTTGACAGTGATTGACTATGGAATTTAGAGTGGTTGGTAGTAGTTGATAATTTAAGGAATTTTGAGTAGTTGGTAGTAATTGACACTTTAAGGAATTTCTAGTAGTTGGTAGTTGTTGACATTTAAGGAATTTTGGAGGTTCTTTTCTGGTTTTTTTAAGGAATTATATAAAAATATAATTTTATATGAAATATATAATTAAAAATTAATTCAAACATACAATTTAAAAAAATACATAATTCTATAGGAAGTATATAATTTAAAAAATATATATAATACTATAGGAAACGTATAATTAAAATTTAATCGACGCATACAATCAAAAAGTAATACATTATTCTATAGCAATAAGCATATAACAAGAATACAAGACTATAATTTTGCATATTCATAATTTATATTTTCTACTTTACACGTATAATTTTATAAAATAATAATATAAGAATATAAGGCTACAATTTTACAAGAAATTATAGAAGAAGCGTGTTTACACGTTGCTGACGATCTGATTAAATGGCCGAACATCGCGTTTTCTCCTCTTAATTTTGTGATCGACTCTCCTCAGCCAATGAACCGCGCGGACCAGACGCACGTGCGTGGCACGCATTCGTTTCTCGAGGAGGCGTCGGGCCACGTGTGCGTGGCTGCGTCGGCCTCGATGCGTGGATAGGTCAGTGCACTCGGTTCACCCAGGGTTACCGTGTTACCAGGGGAGGAAACGAGGGCGCGCGACCCTCGAGGAATTCGAGTCGAAGGCTGGACTCGCGAGGCTCCCGGAAGAATAGGGTTTTTGAGCTTCCATTTAAGATTTCAAATTCTATATGAATTTAATTTAAGGTTAATTAATTGATATTGATAGGGAGAAAGAATTTTAATGAATTTATTTTGATTGTGTTTAAGATTTTAGATGCTATATGCATTTGATTCAAGGTTAATTGATTATTACTGATAAAGAGAGAAAGTTTAAGGTTAATTAATTGATATTGATAGAGAGAAAGAATTTTAATGAATTTATTTTGATTGTGTTTAAGATTTTATATGCTATATGCATTTGATTTAAGGTTAATTGATTATTACTGATAAAGAGAGAAAGTTTAATGAGTTAATTTAGATATTAATTGAAGAAGAATAGGGTTTTTGAACTTCCATTTGAGATTTTATATGCTACATGAATTTAATTTAAGGTTAATTAATTAATATCGATAGGGAGAAAGAATTTTAATGAATTTATTTTGATTGTGTTTAAGATTTTATATGCTATATGCATTTGATTTAAGATTAATTAATTATTACTGATGAAGAGAGAAAGTTTAATGAATTAATTTAGATGTTAATTCTAGAAGAATAGGCTTTTTGGGCTTCTATTTAAGATTTTATATGCTATATGCAGTTGATTGAAGATTAATTAATTAATATTGATAGAGAAAAAATTTTAACGAGTTAATTTAGATATTAAATATAGAAGAATAAGGTTTTTGGGCTTCTACTTAAGATTTTGAAGTATACCTACTCGTGAAGTCGCCTGCGAATTTTTTTTCATGCGCTCCCCATCCAGGTTTGACTGTACCACGATATCTTAAAGAAACCACCGACCAGTCATTTCTACTTGTTCCGTGGTTCCAGTCTTAAAATAATATCTAAACATCATTGCACGAATGGTGGGGTTCCAGTCTTAAAATAATATCTAAACATCGTTGCACGAATCAGTCTTAAAATAATATCCAAACATCGTTGCACGAATCAGTCTTAAAATAACATCCAAACATCGTTGCACGAATCAGTCTTAAAATAATATCCAAACATCGTTGCACGAATCAGTCTGAAAATAATATCCAAACATCGTTGCACGAATCAGTCTTAAAATAATATCCAAACATCGTTGCACGAATCAGTCTGAAAATAATATCTAAACATCGTTGCACGAATGGTGGTTCCACTCTTAAAATAATATCCAAACATCGTTGCACGAATAGTGAGGTTCCAGTCTTAAAATAATATCTAAACATCGTTGCACGAATAGTGGTTCCAGTCTTAAAATAACATCCAAACATCGTTGCACGAATCAGTCTTAAAATAATATCCAAACAGCGTGCACGAATCAGTCTGAAAATAATATCCAAACATCGTTGCACGAATCAGTCTGAAAATAATATCCAAACAGCGTGCACGATCCTTTGGAAGAGCCAGGTGGTGGCTCGAGGGGGTTGCAGGGGGCGGGGGAGGGTTGATCTCGGCCCAGCCCCGCCGCGAGCTGTGGGCTAGGTCAGTGAACGCTGTTCCAGGCAGCTCCAGCGGGAACACCCCCGGGACACCCTCGCCCAAGGGCGCATTGCGACTTTCTCGGGCCCCCAGGCAGTTTTCAGAATCAGAATAAAGACGGAGAGAATGAAGACAGCCCTGGATCGACGCACTGTGCTTTATTGTTAATAGCTTAATTTTTGTTAGGCTGGTACGTGGATGTGTGGTTAAACAGGGTAGTATAGTTATTCTGGGTATAGTTAATGATATGATTAACTGTGCTGTTTAATTATACAGGTATATATTGATATAATAGTATATAATTGTATAGCTGGTACTGGTATATGCTAATGTTATTATTCTTGTTAATTAGATTGGAGTATGCTGGTATAATGATGGTGTGCTGCTTGATTGTATAGGTATATGATATACTAGTATAGTATTATTTTGCTTGTTGATTCGATTGTCGTATGCTAGCACAATGATGGTATGTTTACTCTGTTTAATTGTGCAGGTGTGTATTAGCATAGTACAATTTTGCTTGTTAATTAGGTTGTCGTATGCCAGTATAATGATACTATGCTGTTTCATTGTGTAGGTATATACTGGCATAGTATTATTTTGCTTGTTAATTGTACTATTGTTTATTAGTGTTTGTGTATAGATGTATGATTAAACGGCGTGGAATCGTTGCAGTATGATAATGGAAATATAATTAATTAGCATGATATACTTGTGATACCATATAGCTATATAATTAAGCACCATGGTGTCATTATAATGGTATATAAATATATAATTAAATATCATGATATCATCATGCCAATATAAATAACTAGCATAGTATAATTAAGCTAGTATGCTATACGATTAATCAACATAATATCATTATTCTAGTGTATATGTATATAATTAAATATCATAATATCATTATACTGGTATACAGCAGTATAATTAACCAGCATATTATTATTTACCAGCAATTACTATTATTACAATATATAGCTGTATAATTAAACAGCATAAAATCATCATACTGCTATACAGCAATATAATGAACCAGCATATCATTATTTACCAGCAATTGCTATTATTCCAATATATAGCTGTATAATTAAACAGCATAAAATCATCATACTGATATACAGCAATATAATGAAGCAGCATATCATTATTTACCAGCAATTACTATTATTCCAATATATAGCTGTATAATTAAACAGCATAAAATCATCATACTGATATACAGCAATATAATTAACCAGCATATCATTATTTACCAGCAGTTACTATTATTCCAATATATAGCTGTATAATTAAACAGCATAAAATCATCATACTGATATACAGCAATATAATGAACCAGCATATCATTATTTACAAGCAATTATTATTATTAAAATATATAGCTGTATAATTAAACAGCATAAAATCATCATACTGCTATACAGCAATATAATGAACCAGCATATCATTATTTACAAGCAATTATTATTATTAAAATATATAGCTGTATAATTAAACAGCATAAAATCATCATACTGATATACAGCAATATAATGAACCAGCATATCATTATTTACCAGCAATGACTATTATTCCAATATATAGCTGTATAATTAAACAGCATAAAATCATCATACTGCTATACAGCAATATAATGAACCAGCATATCATTATTTACCAGCAATGACTATTATTCCAATATATAGCTGTATAATTAAACAGCATAAAATCATCATACTGCTATACAGCAATATAATGAACCAGCATATCATTATTTACCAGCAATTACTATTACTCCAATATATAGCTGTACAATTAAACAGCATAAAATCATCATACTGCTATACAGCAATATAATGAACCAGCATATTATTATTCACCAGCAATTATTATTATGCCAGTAGCAATGAATTCTCAAAATATTCTTATGGCAGTATATAGCAATATAATTAATTAGCATAAGGACTATTGGTGCCCATGGTGATACGCCTCGGGCTTATTATGCTGAATTCACAAGTCGGCCCTGTCTCTGCCCACCACTTGTTCGCTCGATATCTGGAAACGCCAGTGGCAAACTAGAGAAGCAGAGGAGGGGGCAGAAGCAGCGCTTTGGTAAACGAAGGCGGAAGTGGACCAGCCAGGAGTGAATCAACTATGAGCCGGCCCAAAAAATACAGCAGCATCGAATGCTCCAAGAAACTTCACTTTTCAAAGAAATAAGTCATAATAGTGTAAGACATAATAAGTCATAATAGTAAAAGACATAATAGTGAATCCGGGCAGAGGAAGAGTGGATTAAGTATAAGTGGACTCAATAAATGCACCGGTATCGAATGCTGCGCGAAATTTCACTTTCAAAAAACAAGGAACAACAGTGAATTTAGACATGATCAGAACCTGGACAGAAGAAGAGTGGATTAAGTATAAGTGGACTCAAAAAATGCACCAGTATCGAATGCTGCGCGAAATTTCACTTTCAAAAAAAAGAAGCAACAGTGAATTTAGACAGATTGGAAATAAATTAAGTATAAGAAGACACCACTACTGAATACTCCATGTAACTTAAGTTTCCAAGAGAAATACCGAAGCAGCAGTGAATTCATACAAAGCAACAGTGAATCAAATACGAGCTGACCCCAAAAAGTACACTGGTATCGAATACCCCACGAAGCTTTTATTTAAAAAGAAGGAATTATTTAAATATTACGATAACATGAATCGACGTGCTTCGTGTTATTTTAATATTTTAATGATTCTCTTTTTTGTGGCTAAAACTTCGTATATTATTTAGAAATATATCTCTTCTGTATTAACTATAATAAAAGGTGATTTAAAATTCGGATAATACGATAAAAGCTTTATGCACACAAATATTACTCATCGTCGAAATATTAAAATAACACGAAACACGTAAAACTCGTTGTAATAACCGTCGTAAAAACTAATTTAAAATGTGTAAAAAAATATTACTCGTAATCGAAACACAGAATAAATAAAAAACACATAAACTTTGATCTAACAATCATCGTAAAAATCAATTGAGAACATTTGGCAAGCTCATACTCGATGCAAAAAAAATATGACTCGTCGTCCAAGTATCGAAATAACACGAAACACATCGAATTAGACGCGACGATCGTCCCAAGGTGCAATTTAAAAAATTCAGCGTACGTTTTTCATCGAACCAGGAGCCGTGGGAATAACATCGATCGAAATTAGCGCCGATTAAACAGCGCTTAACCGACTTTTGCGCAAGAGTCGGCGTTATTCTCAGCGAAACTCGGATGTCCATCGGTGCCAATCGTTTCGCGTCGTTTGTAATCGTTATAAGGACGCAAGGCGGTTTCAATTATTTCGCGGTAATTGGCCAGAAGGCCGCCAAGAAGTGGAAGCCACGGAAATATCCTCGTCCAGAGGAAACTTATCTTCCATCCTTAACCCCTTGGTTAAAATAACCTCTGGTGTATTTTTTGCACCTTTCTATGCTTCGAAGTAATACAAAAAAAAAAAAGAAAACGAGTAATTAACGATTATTCTGACGTGCTTCACTTATTTATATTATTGTCGTTCTATTTTATATATATTTATGTGCGTATAATTGATATTAAAGATGTCTGATAAGATAAAAGGTGTAAAAATACCTTATTTATTCTTATTAAAAGGTAGAAGGATAAAAGGTGTTAAATATATTTTTTATTCGTAGAATTCGTGATTATTTTGACGTGTTTTATTTATTTATATTTTTGGTACTGTATCATGTATATATTTATTTATATAATAGATATTAAAGATATTAGAAGATAAAGATATTAAAATATTTGACATCTTAGTCATATTTATATTTTTGTCTAATTTTTGAACGTAATTTTAGTTTGGTTTTTATTGATTTCCATTCAACTTTATTATATTAAATTTGGGGATAATAATATATTAAATAAACGATAACAAGTTGATCGGTTTTTGTTCATTCTGATGTGTGATTTAGAAAATTAAAAAGTATGTGGTGTTTTAATACCAATTTCTTTTCTCTTTTGTTTTTTTTATGTATTTAATGCAATTGTCTTTTTTTATTAGTAATTACTGTATTTTTATGTGCTGATATTGGGCAATACTAGACGTTTCTCATGTAAACAATTAATACTGTTAATACTAGATATTTCTTTTTTAAGCAACCAATAGTACTTTAGTGAGAGATAGAGAATTCTAATACTACCAATATTAAGTATACCTCATTTCAGCAACTGATACCACTTTTCTAAGCACTGATACTACCAATACTAGATATCTTTCCCTTTCAAAGCAACCAATACTACTTCAGTAACCTCCAATACTACCAATATTACTTACATCTCATTTCAGCAACCGATACTACTTTTCTGACCACTGATACTACCTATACTAAATATCCCATTTCCAGAGCAACCAATGTAAACTCCAATACTACCAGTATTACTTACATCTCATTTCAGCAACTGATACTATCATTCCTGAACACCGACACCACCAATACCAGACGTCCCTTTTAAAACACTACTTGAGTGAAGTAGATCGACAATATCGAAGACGTGCATCGAACAGATGGACCTAATACTGTACTACTTTTAAAACACTACTTCAGTGAAGTAGATCGACAATATCGAAGACGTGCATCGAACAGATGGACCTAATACTGTACCACCAAGACTCCAATACCACCAATAATCCACATTCCCCTTCCTGTCCATTTCTTCCATTTTTATATACCATTATTCCCCAAGCTCCAATATCCAAGCATTTTATGATACCATTTTTTCCCCGAGCTCCAATGTCAACAGCAGTGTCCAGTATCGGTATTGGCATCGATCACATCGATCTCCTCCAATCCTCGAATCCGCCGGATGCAAATGCGCCTCGTCCTTCGCTCCTATTACAGTGGCTATTAAAGTGCCGGCGGCTAACGAGCGCGACAATTACTGGCCGAGGATTGAAACAAATAGAGACACTTGCTGCGAGCAATTGGAAATCGGCGATAACGAGTCGAAGGAAAAACGTTTCTCGTCGATCCGAGTGTCGTTCTCGAAAAGGATGAGGTTTCTTCCTTTCCTGATTTTCCTTCTTCTTTTTTTCTTCAATTTTCCTTATTTTTCTGCTTCTTCTTTTTTTCTTCAGTTTTCCTTATTTTTCTGCTTCTTCCTCTTTCTTCAATCTTCCTTCCCCCATCTTTGTTCGTTTTCCTGCTCTGTTTTTCTGCCTCTTTCTTTTTTCTCTTCGTTTGCTTCCTCGATTTTTTGTACTTTTGTCCTTTATTGTTGGTCCTCTTTCTTTTTTCTCTTCGTTTGCTTCCTCGATTTTTTGTATTTTTGTCCTTTATTTTTGTCGCTCTTTCTTTTCTTCTCTTAGTTTTTCTTGTTTCTTCTTCTCACTCTTCCTCTCTCTTCTGTTTGTGTATTTTTTTGTGTAGAGCGATGATTGATACAAGTTATAGATTGTGTTGCACTTTTCAGAAAGTCCATACAGTGCATCTTCCTGAATGTCGATCAACAAATATCGTCTTCGATATTGTTCTATATATAATCTTATATTTATGTAGATAAACGATGCTTGTATCTATAATACGTTAGTATTTTATTATAGATATAATATTATATATTACAGTACTACAGTTTTATTATAATTAGTATCATTTATTATATTTTAATACCCTTCAAATAAAGCAATCTTCAATCGAGTCGAGAATCAAGAAAAGATTTTGAAGCCCCTATAAATTCATCTGAGATAAAAATATCGATCGATCGATCTGCCTGAAATTTTTCGATCCACGCGAGTTCACTGACCCGCCATAAGCCCAAAATTAATAACAAGAATAAATGATCATTACCACCCAAGAAGAATGCAGTTTTTTGGTATAAAAATAACTGCATAACTGCATTTTGTGTAACTACATTACATGCATATATAAATTAAGTATATATATATATATATATACACCTCACAATCTTCCTTGAAAAATCCAAATATGCCCAATAGATATAGTACAAAGCATAAACAATATAATATATCAAAATAAACAACTCAGAGTTATACAAAATACATTGTAATAATTCTAGAACGAGTAAGAGGAATAAGTTAGAAATCTCAGGAGAGGCTGCTCGTTATCCTTTGTTCTCGTTGTCTTTCTGTTTTCTTGGTGAAACGCGGAGAAACAAGGTGGAAGAAATCCAATCCTTGGGGGAAAAAAAGGAGGCTTTTTACATGCAGCCTCCGTCCTCGTCCTCTCGACTTTCCAATCACGTCTTTAATAAGGAAAGAGGACGGTCACGCTCGAAATTCGCGCAGTAATTTGCCAGCTCGAATGGCGATGAGGAAGATAATATGTTTTTACATTATTACAAGCCAGGGGATCCTTGGTTTCGTGTTTTGAAAAAATTTCGAAGCTGAACAAAAAAGGGGATAAGATTTAAAAGGGGAAGGATTTAATATAAACCGCGATAATGATTTGGTGATAATATATAATCGAATGAAAAATGAAGATATTTATCTTGATGAAAAATCTTGAGGAAGAAATGTATTTTTAATGATTTTGTAGAAATTCGAGTCTTGTGTGGAATTAGTTATATTGAATTTAGGATATTTGTTTTGAATATTTGTGGATTTTTATTATTTTAGAATAAACGTGTTATCAAATCGTGTTATTAAATTAAATTATTCATTTGTAAATCAAGTACTTTTACATATATATTATATTATATTTAAGGAACATCAATTAATATCAGTTACACGATAAGAAATTAGAAGTTTCATTAAAATTCATAGAATTACGTAATTACATATGGAGATGAAGGTACATACGAAAACTGTATGCAGATAATTCACCAATTCAATAATATTATTAATAATAATTTAAGGAGAACAGTTTATAAACTAGAATATATGTATTATACTTTGAAAAAACGTGGAATAATATTAATTATATAAAACATTTTATTGTAATTTATACAATTACACGATTACATATGGAGATGAATGTATGTAACAAAATACTGTGCAGATAATTGAGTAATTCAATAATAATAATAATTCAAGGAGAACCGTTTGAAGAATGAATTTCATTTGCAAAAGGCTGAATTTCATTTGTAAAAGAATGAATTGCATTTGCAAAAGTGTGAATTTCATTTGCAAAACAAGGAATTTCATTTGCAAAAGAATGAATTGCATTTGCAAAAGGCTGCAGTTCCTTTGCAAAAGATTAAATATCATTTGAAAGACCTGAATGCAAAACTGATTGCAAAGCAATGAATTTCATTTGCAAAACACTGAATTTCACTTGCAAAAATCTGAATTTTATTTGCAAACGGCTGAATTTCATTTGTAAAAGAATGAATTGCATTTGCAAAAGGGTGAATTTCATTTGCAAAAGAATGAATTTCCTTTGCAAAAGATCAAATATCATTTGAAAGACCTCAATGCAAAACTGATTGCAAAGCAATGAATTTCATTTGCAAAGGAATGAATTTCACTTGCAAAAATCTGAATTTCATTTGCAAACGGCTGAATTTCATTTGTAAAAGAATGAATTGCATTTGCAAAAGGCTGAATTTCCTTTGCAAAAGATCAAATATCATTTGAAAGACCTGAATGCAAAACTGATTGCAAAACAATGAATTTCATTTGCAAAGGAATGAATTTCACTTGCAAAAATCTGAATTTTATTTGCAAACGGCTGAATTTCATTTGTAAAAGAATGAATTGTATTTGCAAAAGGCTGAATTTCCTTTGCAAAAGATCAAATGTCATTTGAAAGACCTGAATGGAAAACTGATTGCAAAGCAATGAATTTCATTTGCAAAGGAATGAATTTCACTTGCAAAAATCTGAATTTCATCTAACAAAGCAATGAAATTTCTAATAACAAAGCAATGAATTTCGTGTGCAAAGGAATGGATTTCACTTGCAAAAATCTGAATTTCATCTAACAAAGCAATGAATTTCATTTGCAAAGGAATGAATTTCACTTGCAAAAATCTGAATTTCATCTAACAAAGCAATGAAATTTCTAATAACAAAGCAATGAATTTCATTTGCAAGGGAATGGATTTCACTTGCAAAAATCTGAATTTCATCTAACAAAGCAATGAAATTTCTAATAACAAAGCAATGAATTTCATGTGCAAGGGAATGAATTTCACTTGCAAAAATCTGAATTTCATTTAACAAAGCAATGAAATTTCTAATAACAAAGCAATGAATTTCGTGTGCAAAGGAATGGATTTCACTTGCAAAAATCTGAATTTCATCTAACAAAGCAATGAAATTTCTAATAACAAAGCAATGAATTTCATTTGCAAGGGAATGGATTTCACTTGCAAAAATCTGAATTTCATCT
>JBCFXI010002391.1:0-12163 GCA_038496175.1 Ampulex compressa | reverse complement strand
CTAACAAAGCAATGAAATTTCTAATAACAAAGCAATGAATTTCATGTGCAAAGGAATGGATTTCACTTGCAAAAATCTGAATTTCATCTAACAAAGCAATGAATTTCATGTGCAAAGGAATGGATTTCACTTGCAAAAATCTGAATTTCATCTAACGAAGCAATGAAATTTCTAATAACAAAGCAATGAATTTCATTTGCAAAGGAATGGATTTCACTTGCAAAAATCTGAATTTCATTAGCAAAAGATTAAATATCATTCGAAAAGCCTGTATATGCACAGACACTTCCTACATCTCGATGAAGCAGCGCATCGATTGCACGAAAGCGAAGAAGGCGCTGAGCATCGACCAGCCAACCCAAATCTGCCTGACTGCATTCGAGCACGCGAACCCTTCGGTTTACCCCTTTAACCCCCACCCCCCCTTTTACCCACGTATTATCTAAACAACCCCTGGATATAGGCCTGTCGAAACGGATTTGCCATCCTCCTTGGCATTAAAACGAACCAAGTTTCCTCTTCGAGATCGAAACTCTGGAAACTTTTTAGAGTCGAAAGCAGCGCTTTTTTTATACAATTTTTCGTGGTTAGTTCTTTTTTTTTATCACATTCGTGGATTATTTAAAAACGAAAATCATCGGTTTATGTTGTTATACGGATTATTTATTTTAACAGTGGTGTAAATTCATTTTCTGTTGTTTATGTTGTATTGTTTATTTTGATATATTATATTGTTTATGCTTTGTACTATATCTATTGGGCATATGTGGATTTTTCAAGGAAGATTGTGAGGTGTATATATATATACTTAATTTACATATGCATGTAATGTAGTTACACAAAATGCAGTTATGCAGTTATTTTTATACCAAAAAACTGCATTCTTCTTAAATGCACGAAACTTAAATAGAAATACCTGCCAATTACTCTAATCCTTGCGATTTTCAAATATTAATTCATCAAATTAAATGAGTATTCATTACACATACTGTGTAGTAAGTATAAGTGTTACACTTATTGGAGTTATACTTATTACTCATTATACTTATCCAGAGTATACTTATTACTTATATTTATCAAGTTGTTTAGCACTTAGTATACTCATTGAAATTACTACACTTATTGGAATTATACTTGTTACTCACTATACTTATTAAGGCCATTAAACTCACTGAAAAGATACTCATCACTCGCTACATTTATCGAAAGCAGTACGCTCGCTGGAATTATACTTATTAAGTCCATCGAACTCACTTAAAAAGACACTCATCACTGTATTAGCGAATTGGCAGAAACTTATCCTGGAACTTTGAGCGGATAATATAAATATTCAGCTTGCAAATGGGTTGTAAGTATAAGTGTTACACTTATTGGAATTATACTTATTACTCATTATACTTATCCAGAGTATACTTATTACTTATATTTATCAAGTTGTTTAGCACTTAGTATACTCATTGAAATTATTACACTTATTAAAATTATACTTATTACTCACTATACTTATTAAGGCCATTAAACTCACTGAAAAGATACTCATCACTCGCTACATTTATCGAAAGCACTACGCTCGCTGGAATTATACTTATTAAGTCCATCGAACTCACTTAAAAAGACACTCATCACTGTATTAGCGAATTGGCAGAAACTTATCCTGGAACTTTCAGCGGATAATATAAATATTCAGCTTGCAAATGGGTTTGTTGCCTCGCGATCACAAAGGGCGGATTAGCATTCCTCTGGAGTTGACCAAGGAGCTCGGGGCCATTGACCCTTGCAGAGACCCTCTGCATCTGGCAGAACTTGGTCCTGAAGAACCCTCGACTCTTGTCTGGTAACTAAAGGGCTTTGGGGGAAGAATGAGAGAATGGCACCGGGAATAAAACAAATAAAGGACAGGATGTCGAATGGAAATGGCGAAATACGTGGAATTGAACGAAGAGCTCGTCAAGATATACCCTGAAGTGTGGAATAAAATGAAGTGAAAGATGTCTACGCCTTCTTAATTACACCTTTATATTATATGCATACAGGTGTTTTCAATTAAATCCGCGCTTCTGCAAATGGAATTCAACCTTTTGCAAATCAAGTACTTTCGCGTATAATAAAATATAATGTACATATATGTTAATAAATATATAATAAAATTCTTGATCTCTTACTATATAAATAACATTATTTCAATCTTTTAAATATTATAAAAATTATTATAAAAAATCGAATAATGTTAGTTGTATAGTAAGAAATCCAGAATTTTATTATTATTTATACGATTATATAATTACATACGTGGATGAAGGTACGTGAAAACTCTGTGCGGATAATCGAGTAATTGAATGATAAGAGTAATTCAAGGAGAATCGTTTATAGATTAGGTTAAATATACATAAGTATATGGTATATGTATATCGTACATATAACCTGGTTTATAAATTTATCACTTCATTCATCATTTCACATTCATTCAAAATATCAAACTCACCACAATCATACTAATCACATACCAAATTCATTCAAAGTATCGAAGTATCCCTATCCAAAAGTATGAAACTCACTTATTCAAATCATACTCACCACTCATCAGACTCACTAAAAGCCTCAAACTCCCCAAAATCATAATCATTACTTACTACATCAATTCAAAGCATCCCACTGATTGAAACCTTATTCATCACACTCCCCAAAACCACACTCACTACTCACCACCTTCATTCAAAGTATCCCCATCGAAACCAAGAATACCAAACCCACCTGAATCACACTCCTTCCTTATCCTCCCCTCCCCTCCCTTATCAACACAAACCAAAATCACAGTACCCCACATTTTCAACCACATCATCATCCCAGATATTCACGAGCGCATCGACAAGGACTTATTTTTACTTAAGACTTTACTAAAGACGATAATGCGATATTTTTTCAGCTTTAAATCCAGACCTCGCTTCCTATCGCCTCGAATAATGGAATTAAGTGTTCACGCTGGAATTTAAGCAGCGATTTCTCTCGATTCCAGTCGAGAAACTGAGGGGGGGAATGGCTTTGATGTTTTATCCTGGTGTCTATCGAAGATGAATTTCGAGTCGAGAATGTTTCGATAAATGTTGAGAGACGTTTTCGCCTCGACGAACCTTTCCCTACCAGAGACATTCGATCCGCTCCCGCTTCGGCCATTATTCAGGCACGTTCCTAACGTCGGCACTCTCGTTTCAGGCACCTCGATACGGCAGCAGACGAAAAGCTGGAGGGCCGAGCACAAAGCGGCGAGAACACTCGGAATAATCATGGGCGCATTCCTCCTCTGTTGGTTGCCATTCTTTCTCTGGTGAGCGAATGTTTCCCCTTTTCATTTTCTCCGTCTTACGATTTTTCTCTCTCTCTCTCTCTTTCTCTCTCTATCTGTCTTTTATAGTCTTTATTTTTTCGATTTATTTGTCGAGTGCCCCTTTCTTAATTTGGTGGACATTTTTTTAAAAGGGATGTTTGAGTATGTGATTCATTCTTTCTCTGGTGAGCGAATGTTTCTCCTTTTCATTTTCTCCGTCTTACGATTTTTCTCTCTCTCTCTTTCTCTCTCTATCTGTCTTTTATAGTCTTTATTTTTTGGATTTATTTGTCGAGTGCCTCTTTCTTAATTTGGTGGACATTTTTTTAAAAGGGATATTTGAGTATGTGATCCATTCTTTCTTTGGTGAGCGAATGTTTCCCCTTTTCATTTTCTCCGTCTTACGATTTTTCTCTCTCTCTCTCTTTCTCTCTCTATCTATCTTTTATAGTCTTTATTTTTTGGATTTATTTGTCGAGTGCCTCTTTCTTAATTTGGTGGACATTTTTTAAAAAGGGATATTTGAGTATGTGATCCATTCTTTCGCTGGTGAGCGAATGTTTCCCCTTTTCATTTTCTCCGTCTTACGATCTTTCTCTCTCTCTCTCTTTCTCTATCTTTTATAGTCTTTATTTTTTCGTTTTATTTGTCGAGTGCTGTCGAGTGTTCATTTTCTCCGTCTTACGATTTTTCTCTCTCTTTCTCTCTCTCTCTCTATCTTTTATAGTCTTTATTTTTTCGATTTATTTGTCAAGTGCCTCTTTCTTAATTTGGAGGATATTTTTTTTAAAGGGATATTTGAGTAGAGTAGCAGTAGCGATAATCGAATGAAAAATGTAGAAAGTTTTGCAATTGAAAGCTTTGGTTACACGATGTTTTAATTGTTCTATATTATTTCTTTATGATTATTATAAGTTACTTTATTCTATGTTATAAGATCATCCAGTGTCAAGCAAGGGTAGTTGGCTATACCGAAAGTAATTCTTTTGAATGCAAATTGATAAGAAATTTAATTGAATGCTATTAAATAAGAAATTTAAACAGAAAGCTTCTACAAGAGGTCCAGTTCTGTTTTTTACATTATAAAATCATCTATCAAAGCCAATTGGTCATACCCAAAAGCATCCTTCCACATCCTCAAAGTAGAACTAATACAAATACCAGTGAAACCAAAAAAATACCCACAAAAAAAATTGAATATAAAAGAAGAGCACAAAAATACGCGGACACGAAGACTACGAAGATCCAGTGCTCGCATCAGGAGCCTCGCTCTTCCCAGTCAAAAGTCTCATTTTTATGCAGTTTAATCAATTCCTTTTTTTTCTATATCTCCTCTTCTATCTCTTTTTCTCTATTTTACGTTATAAATTCTAGCAAAGCCAATTAATCATATCCAAAAGCAACCCACAGTTCTACATCCTCATAGTAGGACTAATGGAACTACCAGAAAAAAAAATTGAATATGAAAAAAGAACACAAAAAGACGCGGACACGAAGACTGCGAAGATCCAGCGCTCGCATCAGGAGCCTCGCTTCTCCCAGTCAAAAGTCTCATTTCCATGCAGTTTGGTCCATTCCTAATTTTTCTATATATCTCTTCTTCCATCTCTTTTTTCCTTTTTCTTTTTCTACCTCTATTTTCACTTTCTTTTTCTGTCTCCTCTTTTCTATATTCTATATTACATTATCTATATTACCTTTATCACTACCACTACCATTATCTATATATCTATATTACATTATAAAATCTAGCAAAGCCAATTAATCATATTCAAAAGCATCCCACAGTTCTACATCCTCACAGTAGAACCAATAGAAATACCAGTGAAACCGAAAAAATAGCCACAAAAAGAAATTGGATATAAAAGAAGAGCACAAAAATACGCGGACACGAAGACAGCCCCGCATCCGCGGAGTTGGCGAAAGCGCGGCCCATGTTTTATTAATGCAAACCTCCCGAGCGCATCCAGAGCGGAGTTTGCCAAGGGCTTACCCTGCCTACGGAGGATCGCGGACCGACTATTTGCTCGACTAAGCGGCCACCGCGCGGCCTGGAAGAAGGCCTCCCCTTTCCTGCGCCCTCCAGCCACCAGCCTCCAGCCCCTTCACCTCCTCCCACCCCTGGAAATAATGGCACTGGGGAGCCAGCCCCCATTTCCATCCGACCAGCCCTCCGGAAACTACCGGCCTGGATCTCCTCGAAGCTACGCTTTTGTTTAATCGGCGGAGCGCAGATGGTTTCCTCGAGACGCCGAGGATGATTTCCTCGTTGACGCTCCAATCGATTCTCCTCCGGCTTTTTAACTGTTTTTTAACCGATTTACCACGATACGGGCGTCGAATGATTCGATCTCCCTTCCCCTGGCCTCTTTTTTCAACCGACTTGCGAGAGTTCTTTGACTTTTTCAACCGGTTTATGAGGATGTGGGGGTTTATGAGGATTTTTGTTCGTTTGATCTTTTCGTGGATTGCTTGGTGTATTGTTTTTTTTTTAATGATTTATGAGGATGTGGGGGTTGATTTGATGGGTGGATGAATTTTAGTTTGTTTGTTTTAATTGATTTTATGGTGCTTCGATTTTTTAAACGATTTATGACGATCTGGTGCTTGTTGCTTTGATGATTTGATCTTTGTTTGCTTGATTTTTTAAGAGATTCCTTGGTGTTTTGATTTTTTAACGATTTATGAAGATATGGGGTTTGATTTGATCGTTGGATGAATTTTTGTTCGCTTGATTTTTCAACCGAACTTTCTTTACTTAATTTCCGAATCAATGCTTTTTTTTATTCATGAACCAATGATCTTGATTTGTCTGATTTTTAAGCATGACTTTTATAATTATATCATATATTTATTATCACACTTAGCAGGTAGTAATCTACCTTCTGAAAATGAATATAATAACTATAACAAACTTTAATATACAATAATAATATATTTAAACACCCGCACCTTAATTTAACTTATCCATATTCAATTTATATCCAATCTACCCATACTCTAACATACTACAACAATACATTTTAACAACCATACTTTTATTTAACTTATTCATATTTAATTTATATCCAATTTAACCATACTTTAATATACCATAATAATATATTTAAATACCCACACCTTGATTTAATTTATCCATATTCAATTTATATCCAATCTAACCATACTCCAACATACTACAATAATACATTTTAACAACCATACTTTAATTTAACTTATTCATATTTAATTTATATCCAATTTAACCATACTTTAATATACCATAATAATATATTTAAATACCCACACCTTAATTCACCTTATCCATATTTCATTAACATCCAATTCAACCACACTCTAATACATCACAATAATATAAAAAATTCCAATTCTCGCGCAACCTCGACGCGCTTCATCAGCAACTCCTTCAGAGAGCCTCCTGTCCTCTGTCCAGGTACCTGACGACGTCACTCTGCGGCGAGTCGTGCTACTGCCCGAACACCGTGGTGTCCGTCCTCTTCTGGATAGGCTACTTCAACAGCGCCCTCAACCCCCTGATCTACGCGTACTTCAACCGCGACTTCCGCGAGGCCTTCAGGGACACCCTGAAGAGCGCCCTGCCCTGCTGCTCGACCTGCTGGAAAACGCCATCGCAGTTCGTCTAGCGCGAGAAACCGCCGTAAAGAGCCGATGTTTCGACGTGCGCCCGAGGCAGTGGTTCCCAAACCTGGTTGAGCACGTGTCTTGCGTGCAGAGCGAGGCATGATTGATATTATTTATATGTTTTTTTAATATAAACACTTTTTGGCGGGTCGAGAGAGTTTCGAGGATTGAATGCTTTGGATTTGAATATTGAGATATTGGTGTATTTGATTTTAAGTATTTTATATTTTATGTACACGTATTTTGTGGATGTAGAAATTGTTGCGTTAAAAAGTATGCGTGTATTTTTTAATGTAACGATTTTTTATCGAGCTAGAAGCTTTCAGGAATCGGATGGTTTTGAATTGTTCCTTTGAATGATTGAATTGAATTAATGTTTTGTATTTGAGATATTGGAAAATGTTGTGTATATGTATATATATATTTTTTTTTAATTTCGTTTCACTTTCAGGACTTGGTGATATCCTCGCAGGTATACATATATTTTTTTATATATGTATGTTATATATATATATTTTTTTTAATATACGAATTTTTAATGGATGAAGAAACTTTCAGGAATTAAAAATGCTGAATTTAAATATTGACAAATATTATTATGACTTCAATTTAAATATTGGCAAATATTATTATGACTTCAATTGAAATATTGACAAATATTATTATGACTTGAATTTAAATTTAAAAAATATTATTATGAATAATATTATAAGCTGTAAATTGGTTTGAAAATGACGAGTGAAAAATGGAAATGCCATTTTTCACTCGACGAATTATATTTGATGGATCATCTTACATTTGTTCATACACTGATTTATATATACATAATATCATTTTATGCGTTAATCTACTGATCAACAATTTTATTGATTATTCGTACGAGTGGTATTAGACATAATTCCGAAAAAGTGGAAAATTCAATTCGCCTTGTTATCGAACAAAGTAGAAGGCTTTGTTATCCGAATCTCGTTCAAATCGTGCACGATTTATTTTTAATAAAGGGTCTTCGAAGCCTCGAGGACTCCGAAAAATGAAACTCTTTCCATGCGTTTGGGAACCACTGATTTAATCGGAAACGCGTTGAATCGAACGAGGCGATTCATCGAGCCTCGCACCTTGTTTCTCGTATTACCCCGACTCTCGAAACAGCGTGGCGCTACAAACTCGACAAAGCAAAAGGAAATTTACAAACAATTATTTGCAAACGATCGTCGACTCGAGTTTCCAAGCTTCCAACAAACGATGACAAACGTGGAAAAATTATTTCTTGATTTTTCTTAAAGATGCAGAGAAATATTGGCATAAAATAATATATATAGATTTTTTTTAATTAATTTAGCAAGAAGAAGGATAATATTTTATACAATAAACGATGACAAACCTGGAAAAATTACTTCTTGATTTTTCTTAAAGATGCAGAGAAATATTTGCATAAAATAATATATACATCTCTTTTTTTAATTAATTTAGCAAGAAGAAGGATAATATTTTATACAATAACGATGATAAACCTGGAAAAATTATATATATATATATATATATATATATTTTATTAATTAATTTAGCATGAAGAAAGATAATATTATATACAACAATATATAACATATATCATTTTTTAAATAAATTAGCAAATAATAACTGGCACCATCCGCCAAAGAATTATTTAAAATTACAGGCGCATCATAATAAATTCTTAGATCGAGATAATTTATTTAAAATCCGATTTTATGCAAATTAACGCGCGCTTCTTTTGATTCGATGCACGTGGCCTTGATAATCATTCAAACCGCGCTTTTTAATCCAAGATGAAGGACAGAAAAGTTGCTTACGTACATGTAATAATGCTGTAGCCCCAATATGTAGATTTCACTCGTGTTTTATGCTCCGCTCGTGTATCATTTCCAACCGCTGGAAAAATAACCTTCGTATCGGTGGATGGATTTTTCCATAACGATATAACGATAAAAATAACAACGCAGCGCCAGGCATATTTCTTGGATTTCGTTTCCATATCTCGAGGGGCCGCCATACAACCATCGGCTCTTGCATAATGCTCCCATATATCAGTAAGTGAGTTCCAAGCTTTTTGCGCTACGCGAGTATCGCATGATTCGCGTGCTGGCACGATTCAAGTATAATTGGTGTACTCGAGTAATTCGAGTATAATTCGTGTACTCGAGTAATTCGAGTTTATATTGTGTGCTTGAGTAGTTCGAGTATAATTTGTGTATTTGAGTAATTCGAGTATAATTCGTGTACTCGAGTAATTCGAGTTTATATTGTGCGTTTGAGTAGTTCGAGTATAATTTGTGTATTTGAGTAATTCGAGTATAATTCGTGTACTCGAGTAATTCGAGTTTATATTGTGTGTTTGAGTAGTTCGAGTATAATTGGTGTATTTGAGTAATTCGAGTATAATTCGTGTATTCGAGAAATTCGAGTTTATATTGTGTGTTTGAGTAGTTCGAGTATAATTGGTGTATTTGAGTAATTCGAGTATAATTCGTGTACTCGAGTAATTCGAGTTTATATTGTGTGTTTGAGTAGTTCGAGTATAATTGGTGTATTTGAGTAATTCGAGTATAATTCATGTACTCGAGTAATTCGAGTATAATTCGTGTACTCGAGTAATTCGAATATAATTCGTGTACTCGTTTAATTCGAATATAATTCGTGTTCTCGTATGATTCTCATATAACACGTATCCTCACACAATTTCTGTTTCGAAAAAATGAACTTCTCCTAAGCAATATCCACGGTTTTCTGATATTTTAAATGTCGTCCACTTTTACACGATGCCTCAAAACTCTCCAAACTCCAATTATTAAATAAATAACATAAAACACAGAAGCTTTGTTTCACAAACCTAATCAGAAGATTTTTATACTCCAATCATTACCAAAATAACGAGCTTCTTTAAAAATAACCAGCTTCTTTAATCAAAATCAACATTCCTTAGAAAAACCAATTACATTATTTCACACAACAAAATCTCAAATAACACAATATTCCAACAATTATCCAAATCACAAAAGAAAACGAGCCTCTTTAATCAACATAATCTCTCTTTAAACAACATAATCACTATATTACTTCACACAACAATCTCAATTTATACAATATTCCAACAATTATCAAAATCACAAAAGAAAACGAGCCTCTTCAATCAACATAATCTATTTTTCAATAACATAATTACTCCATTATTTCACACAACAATCTCAACTAACACAATATTCCAACAATTATCAAAATCACAAAAGAAAACGAGCCTCTTCAATCAACACAATCTATTTTTAAACAACATAATCACTATATTACTTCACACAACAATCTCAATTTATACAATATTCCAACAATTATCCAAATCACAAAAGAAAACGAGCCTCTTCAATCAACATAATCTATTTTTAAACAACTTCTTTCTTTAAACACTTCAATCAACATAATCTCTCTTTAAACAACATAATCACAATATTACTTCACACAACGCAATCTCAACTCGCAGAACGCTCCATCCATCGCAAACTCGCTTCTTCGATTATAATCAAGTTCTTCCACGAGACCTAATCACCGCATTAATTCACACGACAATCCCTGGCGGCGCAATATCCCAAAATCGGGATAAAATCTGGCCTCGCCAAGCAATGGCTTCCCTGATATCGCGTTAAGCCGGACGTTTATCAGGGTCGGGCCTGATTTTCTCCCGCAATTTCGTGGCGCACAATGCGTGTTCGACATCGTATCAACACGGCCAAAACGTCAGTTTGGTCTTCACTCGACAAACTGTAATTTCGGGGCTTTGATGCGCGTCTCTATTGCGCCATCGAGCTTCGATTTTCGATCGTAATTTCGGGCTGGACTGCGTTCCTAAATTCTGCGATTCAAATAAGCGATTTTTTTCCTTTTTTTATCATCATTGGAAACTTGTTCTTTTTCCTTTTTTTTTTGACTAAAAATTTGCGAGAACTTTTTTTTTTTACGATCGCGGAGGTATTTGTGGATTTGCGCTTCAAATAAGCGATTTTTTTTTATCATCATTGGAAACTTGTTCCTTTTCCTTTTTTTTGGCTAAAAATTTGCGAGAATTTTTTTCTTTGCGATCGTGGAGGTATTTGTGGATTTGAGTTTGGGTGAAATGTGGTTGATTAGAATTGGCTTTGGCTATTGAATTTTACTTTTTTTTTTATTGGGACTTTGTTGAGGCTTCGTTTTGTGTTAGTGGTTATTGGTTTTATATTGGAAATGGGAATAATTGTCAAATTTTCTAATGCGATTTAATACCTCGTCTTTTTAATTTTTTGGATTTTAGCTTAATTTATTTTTTAATTTGGGGATTGTTTTATAATTGATCTATGCAAATATTTCTGTGTTAGGACATTTTTTTTCTGGCTTCTAATCTTTTTTATCCGTGGGATTTTGATTTGTAAAAATATTCTATCCAGTGGTTAAATAATATCGGTTTATTTAGAAAGTATAACATTCACTCGTCTCTCTTTATTATTTATACAGTGTCTTACGTGTATTTACTTAAATTACAAATACATGAATACATTTGATCGATTAATTAACACAGCCAATCGGTCAACAGAAAGAAATAAACAATTAAAATGAAAAATCCTCAGTTACGGTGTTTTAGTCGCACTCTTCGACATCTAAAATATCGTGGAAAACCTGGAAAACCGTTGGAAACACAGAAGGAAGGCGAAGAAACGCGGGAAATCCTGCGCGCGTGCATGAAAATACGGGAAAAATCAGAAATCCTCGCTCTTAAAAAACAAAAACGAAAAAAAGAAGAAACAAGCCAAAGTGCATTTTACATTTCCTCTGGCGTTGCGTCAACATCGCGAGCCACGCACATGAAACAAAAACACAAAAAGGGGGAAAACTCGTGCGGCATTTCGCGAGAGGTTTTCTGGAAAAACTCCAAAAGACAAGGTTTCATGTCGAAACTGAAGAAAAAAAAAGAAAAGCCCGGAAAGTATTTCTGTGTAAATAATTTCGCGAAAGAGCGCCTGAAAATTAGAGAATCATGCGCGGTTTCATCCTCAGTTGGAAATTTAATGCGGCTCTATACTGAGTTCTCTGCAGTAGAGAGTGTAATCTACAGGGTGTTCAAAAACGAAGGTTCGATATTCTAATGATATAGAAAATATGTTTTATATTAGAGAAAAATATTATTATACAATATTTTTCTCT
>JBCFXI010002390.1:0-23647 GCA_038496175.1 Ampulex compressa | reverse complement strand
ACCAGAGCTACGGTATACATATCACATAGAAAAACCAGAGGTGATGGGCGGGATTCGAACCCGGGTCTGCCGCGTGGCAGTCTGAGCCTCTATCCACTACACCACCGTAGCTCTTAGAAGAGGATTGATGTAGAGGAACAAATAATTGTAACCTGTCGTTACATTAACTTCCTACTACGTCGCCACCTACAGATAGAAATCAGGTTGATCCCGGTTAACTTCGATACCACAGTGCAACGCTTCATATAGGAAAAGGGCGGGGTATTCCGGGCGAGTTACGGAGAACACACACTCGTGTCTAGAAAGCCAAATTGTGAAGGTTGAGAGTATAGCAGTAGTGTCGTGGACGGAGAAGCGTAAGTCCTTAGGAGAACGTGCGAGTTCTATTACCTCGGAAGGTTTTCCGTCGTCAGAATCTAAGGCGTAAGTAATCCAGGTCCACGGGTTTTGCTAAAGAAACATAATATCATAAAACAAGCGACGGCCGTGCGGTTTAGCAGAGTACATATAATTTAGGGATCCGTTCCTGCAAAATCTCCCCGGCGTTTGGTATCTGATCCACAATCGTTTAATTCTATTTCTTATTAATATATCGAACTGTAAGAAGCGTAAGATTTAGAATATTCATTCCTTTGTATAAAGAGCTTTTCTTTTGAGTAAAATCCAGTGCATAGTATTCAATCGTCTAAATACTTCTACGCTAGTCCCTCCTTTTCCAACTTCCCTTGCCTTCCGAATCTTCATTTAAGAAACCCTACTCTTTCCTAAGAAGACCGATATCAAATCGGTTACATAATATCATATGTAAGTTCATGCTCATATGAACCATACTAGTAGTATAAATCGTGAAATTAATATCTCATTGTACGGAATTTTTCAAAACAATGTACGTATGTTAGTCGTATCTGATAACGCCATGGCGAATTTGGCCGAACTGGGACGTGACTTATTGAAATAACTAAAATTTTGTTTTGTTTAACAATCCGAACTCGACATCTTAACCAAAATTTTCGAAATAATAAACATTTATGTTTGTCATCTACCAAACAGCAAAATCGATTTATTCGAACAGGACGTAAATACCTTCCAATAAATAATTTATTAAAAATTATTTGGAGGCAAAACGTCGGAAAAAACTAAAAGTAATGCTCGGAATGGAAAAATTGGTAGGCGAATTAAAGCTTATCCATTTTTATCGGCGTAAATTATCATTCGGAGAAAACGATAAATTACCAACCATTTGTAATGGATTACAAGTAGCAGATATAATAGAACCGCGTGAGTCCAATTATGTCTCTCCCATCGTTCTAATTAGGGAAAGCAATAAATAAGATAGAATCTGTGTAGACTATAGATTACCGAAAAAGTCAATAGTTTGATGTAATTATACATCACCATTGATTCAAAACCAGTTAAATTTCTTATGCAACAAGAAACATTTTACCTTATTGGATCTGAAAGGAAGTTTCATTACATCGATGTAGCTGAAAATTTTCGGAAATATACTTTATTTGTAACTTTTATGTGTCAGTATTATGACCTTACATACTGTCGCATACACTCCTAACTCTTGTACGCATACGTCGACCCCCATTCTTATCTCTCGATCGATGGAGGTCAATGCAGCGCACAGGAGATGAATCTGGTCGCAAAAGAAATAACCTTTTTTGCAACGGGAACGGGCATAGAGCCCTCATATACATAGAGTTTATCGGTTAATTCCGAACGCAAAACGCGCTTGTATAAATTATTCATGATAAATTAATGCAATATTCGATAAATGTCAGAGCGGGGAATCGCTTAGCCAAACTACCAACAACTTTTCGGGATCCACTCTGGTCTGAAAATCCTTCCAGGCTCATACAACATCTCTAGGCCGACTTAGCTCACTACGGTGCCCTGCTTATCTTAAAGTGACGTTCTGTTGTACCCTGTGAGGTGGGTTCAGGTCGAACAACACTCGACCATACTCTAGGTAGTGCGCTTCGCAATACATTATTGTGACCCAATCGTTCCGTGAAGAATTCGCTCAGCTCACTCAGGTGCCCTGCCATTTCCGCCTCGCGGATTATGTATTTCTGATCGACTACCATCGTCAGCGACTGTTCAAATGACGCGTTCTTCCGTTGTACTAAGGCATCTGCATAGTAATCCCTGGTGCAGCACCGTGCGTCGTGGGACCGGCCAATTCAAAGGATTACCGAAACCACATCCGTTGACCGGGTATTCACCAGGACACTGGCCCTGGGTCTTACTCTTCTCCCTACGTGCAAACGGCCGGACAGATACGGTTTTCCAGTTGGTCAATAAAGGTCACGATCACGAGTGAATAATGCTGAGCCGAGATCGTTTCTCAGGTGCCAGAAGATTCTGAGAGCTTCCGTACCTTTAACAAGAATCCTACGCACCCTCTAGCAACTAAAGCGTTACGTCTGCCCCTTGATATTCCTGGTTTCAACGAAACCAAAGAAACGGAATAAGGGACAGTCCTCACTCTTATGAAATCGGACAGAAAAAGAAATTTAAAACCATACAGTAACCGACAGACAATGCGTATAGATCCGTATTCAATCGCCACTAAACAAAGGGTCCTGTTTAAACGGGTAGCCTCTAACGGCTCAATTCGGGAAAAGTAACGATAAAATGTCGTGCATTAGATTACAATATCGATTGCAATCGTTTATAGAATTACTTGCGTTACTATAAGAATGCGTCACATAAACGACCGTTTACCGAGCCGTACATGCACAAAAAACTCAACGCGTTGCCGGACACGCGGCTACAAAACTCGGCCGTACATCTTAAAATTGAATAAATTCCTTTTTATTATTGATATGTCACGCTCATGCTTCGTTCCTATCCTATCCCAAGCTAGCTACCGCTTTCCAATATTCAGACGCACGAGCCCGCATTAAGAAAAGGGAATTGAACCCGACGTGTTTCCGTGATTTCCGAGGGAACCACGCCATACGATTACGCAATGAGTACAGAAACATATTATAAGGATTAAAAACAGCCGCGAATATATTCCAAAAATATGTTAACACAGTGCTAAAAAAAAATTGATTCAATCTGAAGACGTAGTCGTTTATTTATATGACATTTTAGTAGCTACAAAACTTTTTAACCATTATCTATTTGTTATGAACCAGTTATTGTCATTGTTAGTAATAAATCACCTTGAATTAAAGTTTTATAAGTATATGTTTTTTTGTACAGAAATAGAATATCTCGAATATCTATTGTTTAAAGAAAGCATACGACCTGAAAGTGCTGAAATTGAAACAGTGGCGAAATACTCGATAGCCAATGATGTACGAAGTGTTCATATTTTTTTTAGGCTAGCGTCATATTCTCGCAAATTTTTTAAGAATTTTGTATAATATTGAATTTTGTATAATCTATTAATGAACGATGCGGTATTTTAATTCGATGAAGAAAAGTTGCACGCGTTTGAGATATTGAAAGCTAAATTAATTGATGCCTCAATTTCAGTAATATTTAGCTCCAGTGATGAAACTGAATTATACTGTAACGCCAGTGCCGTTTGTTTCGGTGCAATGTTAATACAACAGAAAGTAGATTTGAAATTTCACTCAGTATGCTATTTTTCCAAAAGGTTAACTAGTACAGAAAAGTCGATACCAAAATTGTGAACTGAAGACTTCATCTGTTAATTATACATTCAGCCGATTTCGTATATACTTGCAAATTGTCAAATTAAAAATAGTAATAGACTGTAATGCTCTTACGCTTATACTTACAAAGAAAGGTATCAATCCGAGAATTGCCTGTTGGGCACTCGAACTACAGAATTACGATTATGTGATAAAACATGGGAAAGTACAAAGATAAAATATGTTGACGCGCTAAGACGCATGAATAAGGTATTAATTCTGGTAAGTAATTCTTTAGACCAGAATTCAACTATTGACCTGATTCGAAAATCAAAACTTTGAATTAAAAAAATTGAATTAGGAAATAAAAAGAGTGGCATGTCGTGAAGCAATACGTTGTCTAGAGCATTATTTTTCTAATGATAGCTGTTCACGATTAATAGTATTGGATAGTGGAAGATGGAGATGGTCTATAGTAAGGAAAGGTGAAGCAAGTATTGGAGCTGGTAGACGAGGAAAGATAGATGAAAAAGGAGAATGACAAGGATTAAAATGGGATGCAAGATAGGGAAAGGGTGGTATAGGAAGAGGGAGGAAGAGAGGAGGTGCAGGGTGTATGTGAAAGAGGAGGAGACGGAGAAACAGGTTATGGAGATGTGCGAGCAGGGTGAAAGGGATGACAGCAGGTATGAAGGAGTGGGGACGAACGTTAGGGAAAAGATTGTAAGGATATTAGAAGAGCAGGGAGGGGTAAAGGAGCCGTGGATGAAGAAGTTGCTGCGGAGAAAGGAGGCGAAAGTCACGGACGGGTGGCAACATGAGAATCACGAGGATGAAACAAGGGCAAGACAGAAGGGAGATGGACGAATGGGAGCAAGATGTACTAGAGGATGGACTATGTGCAAGGATGTAAAGTGGAGAGAGAATAGTGAAGGAGAGGCGGGTGCGAGAGTACGCAGTTTAGGCGAAGGGCAAGGCACGCTAATGTAGGAGAAGTTATGAAAAAACAGCGCGAGTGAGAAGTGGAGAGGTGTGTATTAAGAGGTTAAGGCGAGGTACGAAGTCTACTCTGTACCGCAATGACAGGAGATCGCAAAGATAGTAAGAGGAGCAGCGTCTTCGATATATCTCGCAGGGGTATAGAGAATAAAGTTTATCTATGGACAAGAGGCATAAAAAAGCATATCGCTATAAAGAAGGGAATTATGTATTCCTAAGCAATGTTGTAAATATTGGCCTATGGTGTTTTTTTTTTATATTGCTCCTCTTATCGTATACATCAGTGGAAGAATGTTTATTCGGTTCAAGAGCAAAACGATAATTTTATTAATAAAAGCGACGATTCGACTTCACATATAAAATTCTGATCAAGCTAAAATAGTAAAAAACTTAAGTTTAATAATTTGTTGATATAACTGGGTGTGAGTGTGATGCAAAATTTTGTAAAAAAAACTTGCCTATATTAACTAGATTCAATGAAACGAATTATGTAAGTGATTTAGACACACCGAGGTGATTTAGACGTGAAACGAGGAAAAACATTTTTTGGAGCTATAACCGAAATTATCTATGATCAAGTGAGGCAAAAATTTGAATTGATAAAGTCCTATTTATATGAAATTAAAATAAAATTACAATAGGCAGGAACGTGATGGCCCTGAGGCAGGAGTTTTTCAACGCCGTGGAAAAAAAGGGGAGGCTGAAATAGTTAAATTGTAAAAATAATATAGATAAAAATTTTTTGCTTCTGACATTCACTTACGGTTGAGAATATATCACAGCGTATGAGAAAAATTAAAATAAACGTTACTTCTGGTCTAGTAAACAACAGAAAAATATAAATGAAACACTCTGTGTCGGAATTCCTTCTGAGGACCACATTACGCTGGGGAGCTAGATGATGGTTGTTTTGTCTGTGAGGTCCAAAACGTGAATACAGGTTAAAGGTAAAATTCGTATTAAAGTAGGTCAAGCTATTTAAAGATGCCTATGTGATGCGTGATTGAAATACAGAATTTTTGGTACTTAAGTGTAAAATTACTTACAGTAAATTTAAATTCCTAATTATAAATAAAAAATGTTGGTGTCATGTGTCTGTATGAAATTTAAGATAGGATCGTAGGCTAAATTCAAGAGAGTTGTAACCCATCGGGTACATATCCACAAATTCTACTTAAGTGACCATGTCTATAAGAAGAATTCGTGATAATTTAATCACCTTCCGATGGAGGACACTTGTCGTGTAGATAGACGTGACGATCGGCATAACGAGGTCTATCGTCACTCGCAGTTTCGCAGAATGCGTGTACGTAAATTCTATTAGACTGATCCTACCAACATTCCACGTGGCTAAAAGCGAACGTCCGCAAAAATTTATAAAAGATCTCCGCCAACATCTCGAACTAAGTGGGGCGGGCAATATTGAATTAAAATGCTATGGAGCACAAGCCCTAAAAGGGATTGCGGGTGAGTGGTGGGATTTAGTGCAAGACGAGATTAACACTTGGCCCCAGTTTACCAGCAAATTTCTCGCGCGTTTTTGGAATATAAATATACAGTGCTAAAGTTGCCAAGCGTTAGATAACGGATGCCACAAAAAAGGAGGACGGACAAAGACAAATAGAGTACGCGATAAAATTGATAAATTTGGCGCGCGACTTGACCGCAAGAAGGACGGACAGGGAGATTGTAATGACTTTATCGCACCACTTTACAAATAATATCGCAGATGCGGTCTTAGGGCAGGATACACACAGTCGAGGGACTATTAACACTGTTCGACCGGTATGATGTTGGAAATAAAACCAATCGACCATACATAAATTTTGAAAGATCTCGAGACTTAACGCGCGATCGAGGAAATGGGGTGAGAGATAATCGGCCCAGGCAGTTCAACCGAGGCAAAGACTGTGAAAAACGTTTGGACGAAACTGCGCAAAGAAATCAGTCGTGGGGTACGCGTGAGAAAGACGAGCGAAAAAATCGTGCTATCAATGTACGAGAGGGTTCAGGTAAAAACGGAATGAGTAGGGAACTAAAAGGGTCAGAAAACGATCTAGGATCTCTTCTAGAAGCGCAGCCATAGGTCCTGATGGGCACCACGACGAGAATCCAGTAAGTAACGTTGAAGGCAGCACTTTTATTAAAATCACGACATTGTTCCGGGATCCGCAAAAGGAGCTTGGGGAAGAAATCAACGTAGGGTTCACACAAGAAACGACACTTGATACCCCAACGGTCAAAATCCAATTAGAAAACATAAAAGTTGTCGCGCTCTTCGATACTGGTAGCATGCTATCTGCAATATCCGAGCGATGGTGCAGAGAATATCAAATTACATTTAAAGAATGCGCAACGTTACCAATAGTCAACACATCGGTCATCGAAGCAATCAGTGGCAGTGCTGTACGAACTAATCAGCAACTGTACGTAAAGGTGCACTTCGGAAATTACATCATACGCAGTTATCATAGTTATATCTCGGCTTATAACCCATTATTGGGATGGATATATTGAAAAATTTTAGATGTCAAATTGACTTAGACAAAAGCAAGGTCGAGGCGAGGAAAAATACAGAGAGGACGGAACTCTCATTAATTGACAGCAATAAGCATGTAGATTCGGTGGAAAGTGCGCGTGCAATGTTCCGAGAGATTAGAGCGGATCTAGACATAGAGATATTGGTGATCCAGAAAAAAATTAAGGCAATCCCGGAAAAAGAAAGAAATCGTTTAGCTCAGCTGTTGAAACAGTATGAGGTCTGACGGCGAGGAAACCGGGCCGCTTTAAGGGGTTTGAATATTCCCTTAGGGTAACATATAGCAACCCATTTATAAAAAAAATCCTACCCGATTCCTTTAAAATACTGTGTGACGGCAGACCAGGAAATTCGTCGAATGATGGAATGCAAAGTAATCGAACCCTCGAACAGTTCTTATATCAATCCGGTGGTACCAGTGATACAAAAAAAATGGATTGCCGCGCTTGTGCCTCGACGTGCAAATATTAAATAAATATCTCGTCTTTGATCATGAAACGTCAGAAATTATAGATACAATTTTCCAGCGATTCCGAAAGTTTCGGTACATATCAAGCCTGAACCTTACAAGCAGTTTTTGGCAAATTCTTTAGACTCAGAATCAATGATGTACAGTGCCTATTTATGTACGGGTTAGTGTTATAAGTATACAGTCACACCATTCGGCCTAAATACCAGCTGCACAAGTTTAGTAAGACATTCCACCTATTGTAAAAAGGATTCAACACTTTTGCAATAAACTTTGTTGACGATCTATTATGCATCTCAAACTCGCTAGATCAACATTTAAAACATTTAAACATATTAATGGGCCGATTGAGACAATATGGTCTGACCGTTCATTTTGAAAAATGCCAGTTATTCAAGCAAGAAATGCCGTTATTTGGACATATGTTAACCCCGAAAGGGATATTATCGGATCCAGAGAAAACCCGGACAATTGTTAAATGTCCACCTCCCAAAAACATTAAGCAACTACGCGCATTTCTGGGACTCATTCATTTTTATAGTAAGTTTTAGCGAGATTATGCATCATTAACAGTTCCACTGTTGGAGCTATTAAAGAATGGGAAAAAATGGGAGTGGAATGTTGGTATGGATGCTGCGTTTACCGCTATAACGGAAACCTTTTGCCGTGATAGTATTCTCCAATTTCCTGATCCAAAAAAAAAATATTATATAAACAGCAATGTCCTTGCTGTTCTTCACGGTCCTTATTCAAAAGGACGATACAGGAGAATACGACCCCTTTCATTCGCGAGTCATACCCTCCACGACGCAGAGTTAAATCGGTGGGTAAGTTGGAAACAGGTAGAGACCACTTTAGGCTCTGAGCAGAGGGAATGGCAGCTTCACCTCGCTCGAAAAACCATGACGAGGAAGGCAGAAAATAAGCAACAACGCCCAACCAGAGAAAGATACTTTACCAGTATAAAGTCGGCGATCAAGTGCCGATGTAAACTAAGCCCGTTTTATGCGCCGCAGACTGAGCAAGCTGAGCAAGCAGACTAAGCAAGCTGGGAGTCTCCTGATTCCTCAAGTAAGGATCGCTACGGCAACGCAGTGCTGGAGGGCACCGTGAGGTGCTGCTTGTAGTTCCCGGTGCCCCCCCCCCCCCCTGTGCTTAGGATGACCGCCATAGGGGTTTTAGCCGGTAAAAATCCGGCACTTCCCCGGCACCCTTCCTCCAGGGAGCCGGGGATTCTATAAAGATTTCCCCCACGTAGAAAAAAATAGGTATTCATGACGAATCTCATTCTGGATACCCCAGCGTGACAACAACAAAAGAAAACATTGAAGAAGTGGAAAAAAATAGTATTTGGGAATCGTCGAATCACCATTAGAGAAGTAGCTGACGATGTCGGCATCTCCTTTGGATCATGCCAAGCAATTCTAACCGATGTTTTGGGTATGAGACATGTGTCAGCGAAGTTTGTTTCAAAACTGCTTGATTTTTACCAGAAGGAGCGTCGCATGAGCATCGCTCAAGACCGGTTGAATGGCGTCAATGATAATCCTGATCTGATCAAAAGAATCATAACTGGTAAAATCGCCAAACACGTAAAACACGTCCAAGCTTAATGCCTCTCACACACAAACAAAAGATGCTATACAGCTTAAATTGTGGACATATGTTAAGAGCGACTGTACGAACATAAGGAAAAAAAGAAAACAGAAATCGATGTGCCCCGCGAAATTCAAAAGTAACCTTACTTTTTGATTACACCTCGTACTCCAAACCGTAAGTAAATTTTATCACTAAAAAATTGTTTTCTATACTACTATTGCAATTTAAGCATTCTACCCTTTCGCTTTCTTCAGACCGAAAAATTCTCTCTTCAGGACCACCACATTTCTGCTTACTAGAATTTTATCTACGAGAAATGGGCAATAGAAATACATAAAATCAATTCCTTGTAAGGAGCAGTTTATCAATTGAAGTTTTGGTCTCACTTGATCGTAAATAATTTCTGTTATAGCTCCAAAAAAAGTTTTTCCTCGCTACAAGTCTGTATGTCCGAACCACTCATATAATTTATATCATTGACTCTAATTAATATACGTAGATTATCTTCATAATCCTGCATGACACTCACACCCAGTTTTCTTAACAAATTATTAAAGTTAATTCTTTTACAATTGTGGCTTGATAAGGACTTTGTATGTTGAATCAAAACATCGATTTTATTGATAAAATATTGTAAATAGTGTTGTTGAAAAAGTTCTCCAAACAGATTTGCTCTTCTAAAATTCTATTTATGTATATTGATGTTTAAAAGCAAAATTCAACCCGTATTTTGCTTTCCTTTCTTTTACAGAATCGTCAAAACTGATAAAAACACATTAAAGAATCCGAATGTAGTTTATAAAACGGAATATCGAAATTACGTCAACTTATATACACGACAAACCAGGAGATTACTCCAAACACGTATTAACCCTTTCGTTTTGAGCGCCGCATATATGCGGCATCTACGCGATGACCTACGGACGCCAGATATATCCGGCATCCGTGTAATTTGTATATAAGTGCCATCCGTATTCGGTAATAAATTCTTTCTTTTTCCCTCATTGTATATACCAAAAGATAAAAACTGAAGCCAAAAATATGTAGTTTATAGTATAAATGATAAAAGATCGAAATCGCGATATGGGTGTAGAAATTGTAATATTGACTCATGTATAGATCCTTGTTTTAGGATATATCATATGGAATTGTATTACTATCCTGTACATATTAACATATTAACTAACTTGCGATACATTATTAATTATATTAAACATTTAATCGTAAAGTCTTGCAAATATATAAATATCTAAAGATACGTAAACCATCATTTGTCTAATATTTTTGAATAACTAATATAACTGCGCATAAGTTTGTTCATATTAAAAATGTAAACTATATTTGTTGTATTAGAGCAATGATTGTTTTATTAAGCACAGTTGTTATTTACAACTTAGAAAAACATGTATATAAAAATTACGCGCACTGTGTACATTTCTAGCGCGTACTTCTGTTCAATGATGGCAATTTGGCGGACTAAACTGCCGACGCTAAAGGGCTACAGAACACTGAGAAACTTTATGCCAACAATCAAGTATCAATCATAGCATCTCTGCATACCACCTCCAACGCGTATCTATTCTTGGAAGAAAACGTTGGCAAGGGTCCTATAACATCCCATACCGCCATCCTCTTAAAAGGTGCTTCGGCGTTATACACTTTCAGGATCACTTTCTCCATCTCGCGAGGACTCTTCTTCGCTGGACATCCTTGGCAGTGACGACAGCAGTCCTCTACTTCTCTGCGATATTTCTCTAGCTCTTCCACCTTCCACCTTCTTTACCTTATTCCTTGCGTCGACGAGCAGCCACGCTGTCTGCCTTCCATCCACTGACTTCCAAATTAACATTGTCTCACTTCTAAGAAGTTTCAAATCTGCGACAAGTATTCGACTCCTGAAGGCAGGATAAAAATTTCTTAAGAATTAGGTTTGTGCCGTTGATTTTCCTCCGACAAATAAAACCATTAGCTTCATTTTTATCTAGTACTTTCTGGCAGTCTTCCACATCTGGAAACTGACAGAAGACGCGCAAAACTTTATACTCTTCCATCTTCTCCTTTTCTTTTAGTGCGTTACGACGTTTTCAGGGTAAAGCTTCACAGGATTTTCTAAAACGGCCGCCTGCGTTCCTGTGATTTCTTCATCCTCTGTGCTTTATATTTAACTCGTGTTGCTGTATATGTTCGATCCAACGAGCGACCTGATTCTCTGAATGCTTAAACCTTTTAGTGCCGAGCGTCAAACGAGAGCCTATGCGAAGATAACCGGATGAATTTGCCGATTTTACTAAGGGATAGGAAAACGCGCATAAAAACCAAATTAAGAATAATATTTAAAAAATTCAAAATGCAGCGTATTAGGGAAGAAAGGGAGAATAATGTAAAGCCAATTGTATTTCAATAGTTAGTGAAAACCACACGAAAAACATGAATATAAAACATGATAAAAAACGTAAAAACACGTTGCTCTTCTTCAAACAGTATTTGCATATAAAAACAGTCATCGTTTGATCACAGCTTTATCTATATCACGTAGTACGAAGTATAACTATAACATTTTTAATCATTTTTAACAAAATAACCAATATCGGTCTTGAGAACAGAAGCATAACTGCACGGTGCACGGCAATCGTCAGGCAGACCTATTACAGAAGAAGTGGATCGTGTAGGTGGTATGACGCCAATGAAAAAAATCAATAAATCGATCTAACTCTGCGTCATCCATATCCGTAAAAGGATGTAGTTTTTGCAAAAATGTTGTATAAAATAGCGGACGGTTTGCACAAATTGCTTGGAAACGCACTTTAGAAAGGCCTCTAGGAAAGAAAGGCCGTAAGAAAGTTCTCCTGCAATGCGAATAATACGGCACTATTGGATGTACAATGATATATCGTCGCTGGCACTTTTCGCAAGTGTAGCGAACGACGATATATCGTCGTCCGGCACTAAAAGGGTTAAAGGACATCAACGATCTCAGTGATGGAAGTACTCTATGGACTTTATGACTGCCAGCAGTTCTCATCTTGTTACATTTCTTCCTCTATACTTTGCGTAAAGTTTTAAAAAAGTATGCAATTACTTTCTCTTTTCCGCCTTGCACTTCAGAAAATACTGCACCTATTGCTACATTCAAGGCATCCGTATTCAAAATGTAGTCCTCTTCGTCCGAAAGATAGGTATACTAGGTTGTTACCCTTTGTAACAATTTTTCTTTATTGTGTACACATTGTCACCCATCCGATTAACACAAGATAAATAAAGAAATGTGCAACAAATAGATAAACACTAAACGAATAGATGGATGAATATGGAATAGATAAATAAATAAATATAGAATAAATAAATAAATATAGAATAAATACTAAACAAATAAGTGGATGATTATGGAACAAATAAATAAATAAAATTTAGAATAAATAAACACGTGGCTCGGCGTCGATTCGGGCAGCTACCGTCGCGACCTCGGGGTCCGAACGTGGCGGATTTTGCAAAATTTATAATTTAGCTACTCACAAAGGGTGAGCCCTTTCGTATCTGGGTTACGACGGAGATCTACTCCTATGGGTCGTAGCGGGCACGGGTCCCACTCCCGGGTACGGAAAATGTTCTTCGCCGGTTCGTTCCCGATTCGCTCCGGTTTACACTTTTAAGACTGTTGCCCGATGGCTGCTCCCCGAGTGACTCTTCTTTTCCCGAGCTCGACGCGTTCCTCAATCGCGAGCGTCACCCCTCGGCGGGTTCTCGAAACGCGCCAAAACCGAGCCGCACGCCTAGGCGGCACGGTTTTAAATACTCATGTAACCTAAACGGTGAGCTCGACGCGTTCCTCAATCGCGAGCGTCACCCCTCGGCGGGTTCTCGAAACGCGCCAAAACCGAGCCGCACGCCTAGGCGGCACGGTTTTAAATACTCATGTAACCTAAACGGTTACAAGGTGTAAAGGGTGGGCCATTTAAAAGTTTGTTTTTAAAAACGCTTTAAAATGAGTCTACGTCAATATTTAAAACAACATTTTTTTTATTGTGAACGTTGAAGTCTCCGATTTAAGAATAAAAGACAATTTCGTTCATGTAGCTCCCTCTGCTGGCATTACAGTAAGTTATCCTGCGAGTCCAGTTCTGAAACACTCTTTCGATGATTTCGCCGCCTATCTCGCTAATAACAGTCGCGATGTTATGTTTTAAAGCTGGAATTGTCTCTGGATTATCCGCATAACATCGATCCCTAACAGCACCCAACAAAAAAAAGTCGGTGGCGGCGTCAAATCGCAGCTCCGCGCAGGCCGATTGACATGTTCAAAACAGCTGATCGTTCGGTTGTCAAATTTGGTGCGCAAGAGATCGATTGTCAGTCGGCTTGTATGGCATGTGGCACCATCTTGTTGAAAAACCGAAGGTCGTCCACATTCATAGCATCGATTTGAGGCCATAAAAAGTTGGTCAACATGGCTCTGTAACGATCGCCATTGACGGTAACGGCGTTTCCAGCAGCATTTTCAATGAAAAATGGGCCAATTATGCCACCACTCCAAAACCCACACCAAACTGTCGCTCTTGGTGGACGCATTGGCTTCTCTACGATTACGTGTGGCTGTTCAGAACCCCAAATCCGGCAGTTCTGCTTGTTTACATAGCCCCCAAGATGGAAATGCGCTTCGTCTGGAAAGATGATTTTTCGACAAAAATCGACGTCATTATTGAGCTGGTCTATGGCCCACGCAGCAAACTGATATCGAAGCGGATGGTCATTTGCTTTCAACTCCTGAGTCATCTGAACCTTGTAGGCAAATAATCCGAGGCCTTTGTGCAGTATTCTTCTCAGGCTGGTGCGACTATTGGCCAGTTCTTACGATCGTCGTTGAGTTGAGGTCGATGAATTCTGTCTCACACTACGGGCCACAGCCTCAATATTCTCGGGAGTGCGCACTGTCCGAGCTCGGGGACCACTTCTGTTATCTAATAGCAAGTCCGTCTCACGAACTTTTTTCACCAATTTCATTACAGCGATTCCGCTTGGTGCTTTTTCACGACCCATATTTCTTTTCAAAATTCGCACGGTTTCGACTACACAACACTGACTTTGAAAATAAGTTTTTAATATTTCAAAACGCTCCTCAAGCGAAAACATGATTGTTTCTTGCCACGGGATATCAGACTGACCAGCTGTTCAAATTTCAAGTAAATCGGTTACACCAATATTGCCATATCCTATAATTTAAAAACAAACCAGTAGATGGCCCACCCTGTATAAATATGAACTGCGGGATTGGCTAACAAATTGCGTTACTTGTACATTTTTTAGGTAGACAAGTACGGTTTGTTGCGGTGAGTTATACAGTTAGTATGCTTTACAACTAGTAGTATGAATTATTTGCAATTGAAAACATCATTTCTATTGGAAAAGAATAATTTCGTCGGTATTGGGTTCAGGACGAATATTGATACGTCGCTGAAAAGCAAAACACGGTCGTATGATATAGAAATTTCGAGAGACGCGCTCGAGAGACGGTGCGTGTAAAAATAAGCTGTTCTGTGAATTTACTCTGTTAAATCTTCTAATAAACTTTATTGTTATATTCATAACGGTGACCTTATATTATTTCGATCACGTGGCCAAACTTTCACTCCAACAATTTCTGTAGAGCGCCTACAATATGTCCCATTTTTGTTGTAAAAAAAACAGCATTTGCGGGTTGTGACTTTACATTACTTCCATTTGGAGAAATCCGCTGCTGGTTGTCATCAATTGCTTGTGAAGGCTTATGGATCTCATTCTCCGAGCGTAGCAACAGTTTAAAGGTGGTTTGGTCTATTCATAGTGGCGATATGGATGTGTAGGACAAGAACAAGGGACGCCCAGCGAAAAAATTTGAAGATACACAGTTGCAGGCATTCTTAACTCAAGATCCCACTCAAACACTATAACAACTTGCAACAGAAAGACCCAGAAAGAGGATAAATAGGAGCCACTTGAACTGAACAAGAGGCAGCGGGAAATCCGCAAAATCAAGTGCGAATTGCTGCTTCAATAGCATGAAAGGAAAGGATTCATGCATCGTATTGTAACGGACTATGAGAAGTGGATCTTCTTCAATAATCTGAAGCACAAAACAGCATAGATTAACCCAAGTGAAGCAGTTCCATCGACGCCACGGCCTGATCGGTTCGGGTGGAAGATATTGCTGTGTGTTTGGTGGGACCACAAAGAAGTTGTGTATCATTAACTGGTGAAACCTGGAGAAACTGTTAACGGAGAATGTCACAGGCAACGACTCATTAACTTAGACCATGCTGTCATTGAAAAACGGCCAGATTTTGGGCAAGACGACATGAAAAGATGATTTTGCTGTACAACAACATACCGACACATACTACAAAGTTGGTCGTGTCAAAGAAACGTTGTCTGCATTGAAGTGGGATGTGGTATTCCACTCACCATACTCCTCAGACTAGACCCATTTCGACTATCATTTGTTCCGGTCAATAGCACGTAGATTGACAGACAAGCACTTCATTCATTTCGAAGAAGTTAAAAAATGGGTCGACGACTTCTTTGCTTGGAAGCCAGAAGAGTTTTATCAAAAAGGCATTCACCAATTGCTTAAATGATGGCAAAGGTGCATTGATTCAAACGGCACATACTTTGAATAAATGGAATACCATTTTCAAATTCAAATATTGTGATTAATTTCACCATAATACCCGACATTTCATATCTATACACCTAATAGATGCTTCGGCCAAAAGTTTGTTCAGCCTTTCAAAGCTCTCTTGACCTTAGGCTAGTGCAGGCAAATGAACACATTCTTTAAATTCAAGATCTCTTTCTCAAATCTTCTGAAGAAAACGATTATATCGTGCCAATACACAAGATACATCTAGCAATTGATTTTCGCCAGGACGATCTCCACGAGGCGTTCAAAAATAGCTAGGTCATTGCATAACCTCAAGGGTATAACCTTAAATTACCATAGTCCTGTACCGACGAAAAATGCGGTTTTTTCCATATTCTCTTCCAATTATCTGCCAATATCCACTTTGCAAATCCACTATTGAAAACCAAGACGAATCTGCCCAAACATCCAGCGTGTCTTCAATGTTAGGAAGCGGATATTTATTCTTTTTGGTAGCCCCATTAAGGCATCAATAAGCAAACGTAAAATCTCTCGCTTCCGTCCTTCGCCTAGACTAAGACGATTGGTGAGGTGCTCGGACTTTTCGATTTCGTCATTACTCCTTCTATCTTGCCAAACAATTTCGTCATTTCCTCTCCGCGTTGTCGGAGTAAGCATCACGGAGCCTACTTAATCGAGGCACCTTACCTGTGTCAATCTGGTATTTCAGAATGTTATAACTTCGGATCTCCTCCAGGCTTTTTTGCAAAGAATTCGTGGTAACTCAAGTAACGATTTTCGAAATTTCCTATTCTGCTCTTCGGACCAAAATGTGATACTTTATCAAAAGAGCTCTTTAAACCGTTCTAAAACGGACATCTGTTTTTCCAGAAACTTATTTTTCTTCTCTTTCACAATTTTTGTGGATGAAGTCCAGACGACACCGGTGTTTATTCAGCAAAAGGGTTTCCATCTGCAATCCTCCACGAAGTCCACAAGCAGGAAATCCTCTTTGGAACCAAAGCTTCTCAACGAAATTCTGAAGCGCATCCTTCTCCTTTAATAGAAAAAACATGTGCTTCGGCTGGTCCCGTCGCCTTGAGGTCCGACCTTGAGATCAAAAGTTCGTTCTCAAGAAATATTTTATTTAGAGCCTATCAAGGATGATTCGAATCTTCCTTATCCGGACGCATCCCTCGACGCTTTACCAGCCGTCGGCCAACAATATTCACTGCACGATGGACTCATGGAAACAAGATATGGGTGGTTCCCGCCATTACAGCGACTTTCATCTGTTATTCTATATATTTCTTTCAGGGCGCCTCCTTTCCGGACTATTCTTCTAGAGATGTCCAAGCTTGCTACAGTTCTAGCAGCCCGTGAACCTGCCGTGTGCCTGCTTCGAAGCCCCGCGCACTCGTCGCTTTTTCCTGCTTCACTCGTTTTGTTTCTACAAAAATGCGGAAAAGCAAGTACTCTATTCCATCCGGTAAAGTTGTTCTCGCATGAGAAAACGAATGACCTCGATCTCCGAGGATCGTAACATAACGACCCTTCGGGATGTGTAACTAATCAGGGACAGTGTCCTTTTCATTTCCGATATGAATGAGAGGGGGCCAGCTTATCTGTAGTCACGACCCAGGAATCAGCGAAAACTGTCTAGGCTAACCTCCCAATTTTGGCGGCCAACCTGCAGATGACCGACCTTCCGCTGTTATAATTTCTTTAGTTATAATGTAATTTAGCTGTGTGAATTTTTTCGCATCATACCGAAACTCTAACGCCGGATCATACCGAAACTCTCACGCGGAAGGCGGTTCCTTTATATCGCTCTAAATATTCATTAAACACATTCGCTAGAATCCGTTGCTCGTTCTCTAGAGCGCCCATGCGGATCTATCGCGCAGCAGCCCTGGTCGAAGATGCGGCATCGTCCGTCAATCTCCTCTCCTCGATCCTTGCGTTTTTTTCTCTCTCTATTCATATTGAAATCTCGCGACTGCCCCTCGAACTATGAGGCAATAAACCGCTGGAGCTCTTGAAAAAGTCATTCTAGCAATGGCACGTCTCCGGATACAGAGCAACCCTTCGTCGCTCTTTTGACACTAGCGATGTGATGGGGAGTGATGTTTTCCGAATTCATATCCAAGAACAAGCACAGACCACAAGAAAAACACTTAACACAAAGAAAAACGCAACAAGCGTGCAGTTCCAGAAAAAAATTTTCTTTGTAATAGGTTATAAACGTATTCAGAAAGTAAATGTAAAATATTTACATTTTCTTCAAAATTAATAATGGTATTTATTTATGACTATCAAATATATTAAAAATTGCAAAAAGTGTATACTAGTAAAATAGCAAAAAGTGTACTATTTATGGCAATTTAAAACTATTAGCGTGAAAATATTTTCCAGCGTGGCATTTCCGGCAGATATTTTGAAAGTTGTATCCAGTTTTGCTGATTTGATTACTAAAAAAGAATTAATGTTTTCTTTCTTGTGGTACAATGAGTACCTTTTACATTAAAATAACGCTGATACCATTTTTATCTTACAACACATCAAAAAAATATCTATTCCACACATGTATGTAATATTCCAAGTCGATGTCTCGCTGAAATTTTATAATTTTTATTAATCAAGATTAAGCATGTAAGAAACATCTTTAAGGATATTAAGTAAAAAAGGATGTGTTTTTCGTAAAAGCAAGAAATTGAAAACTGTAGTTGTCAGGTTAAAAATATCACTACGTAAACGAGATATGATAATGCAAGGATAAAAAATGAGCAAACATGACAATTACTGAGGCAGTCTTATGATTAAACTAGTACTTCTAATGTTGGAGCACTGAACAAATAAGCGTTGTTGGAACGCAAGAATATGTAAGGTGAAGTCAAGGATTCAGAATTTTATCACATTCCCTGTTATCCAAGAATGGAAACTTTTTTCTCCGAGAACTGAATTGTACCTAACTTATCTAACCTACTCGTTACTTATCCAACCTCTGCTTAATATCAAAGATGCTTCAAGTATCGTGCGAAGGATTGCGTGGCTGCTGGGAGGTAATACTGAGCAGACGCAAACGATCCCTCTGGGGCACCTCCCGAAACCCCGGAGGAAATAGGCTTACCTAGGCAAGGCCGTTCTGTCCAGGCTGACTTTTTCCGACCGCTCTCGTGAGAACAGTATGGAGTTGAAAAAATTTAAAAACAAAAATATAAACGTAGAAAGCAGGACATTAGAGAAGATAGAAGCATCAGAGCGGGGAACCCCCCGAGATGGTATTGTACTTTTGAGCCACCAGAAGGACAGCACTGGAGAGCTGCCGCGTAATAATGCAAGTGTCTCCGGACACAGCACCTTGGAGAGAGTGGGCGAGTATCTTGGGCCCCCAACTCCTAAGGATATAGTGTTCTGTCAGCCGACTGTTCGGTTGGTGAGAGAGGCAGCAATCAACGCCAGAGCCTCCTTAGCTGTGGCCAAATCGGGAGACCCGTCGCTGTGGATTACCGGGAAGCGTTTCCTTTCTTGCCAATGCCTCAACTGCGGCCGATGTATCCGTATTTGTCTACTCGAGCGAATCGAACGCCTTGTCCATATCAATGGCATCGCGAGGTCGGACCTCCTTCTGGGGACGAAAGAGAAAGCACGCTCCGTCGGAGGACCTGGCTGCTGAATATAGCCGAACCTCTCGCGAGGCGCTACCTAAAGAAACCGTCGTGCAGACAGAGATGGCGCGGCTGTACTTGAGAGACATAAGGTCCCGGATTATGGACCAAATGGCGGTCGTGCAGCGGGTCTCCCTCAGGTCCACCAACCTGAGAAGAGACTGTCTGCACCACCTGCGGCTTGCCGCACGAGAAACCTGAGCTGCCGCCCTAGAGCTGTTGAAACGGAGAGCGGAGACAAAAAATTCCCTCCAAAGAGACATTCTCTGCCTTCAGGCGGAAGTAGGAAGCCTCAGAGAGGAATTGACCGTAGTCAAGAAGCTTCCACAATGCGGGTCGGCTATCTCCTCCGCGATGGGATACCCCTGCAAGTCCCAAAATTAGTGGGTCAAAAGGGGCCGAGGCGGTAGAAGTACCACCTCCCCCACGTCAGAGAGCTGGACGCGCCAGTGCGACCAGACATCCGGGACGTCAGGGGAGTGGAGGGTCTGGCTACAGCCAACTGTCTCGCGCAGCTGCTGCGAAAAATGAATGCCCACATTGAGGACAAACTTGCCGTTCTGAGAAAAGATATTTCAATGGGGAAGAGGCGCTGAACGGCTGCAACGTCCTCTGCCCCATCGTCAAGAGACACGTTTGGGGCTCAAGAGCGAGAAAGTCCAAGGTCGGTACGGCCAAGCCGGCAGGAAAAGAGCATGCAACCAAGCCAGTCTTTTGAGCGGAAAGTTCCAAGGTCAACGCGCCCCGGGAGATGGCAAACACCATAACCATTACGCCAACATCAACAGCCCCCGCCGTTATGGACGGAGGTAGTACGCCGTAAGACAAAAAGAACGCGGCGACAGCAAGCGGTGGCTGCCGCTACAACCTCAGCTACCCGACTGTCGAAGCCGATGATAGGTAAAGCCAGGAGGAGATGCGGAAAGCATCCGCAGAGAAAGACGAGCCTGGCTCGGCCGTCTAAGATGGCGGTCGTAACATTAACCATCCCCTAAGGGATGGACCTGTCGTATGCGCAGGTGATGTCAATCACCAGGTCTAAAATAGATCTGGCGGAACTGGGCATCACTACCATACGCCCCAGGCGGGTGTCCTGGAGATCCCCGGTCCGGAAAGCAGCCCGAAGTCAGCCACTCTCTGTGCACGGATAACGGAGGCCCTGGCGGGAACAGAGGCGAAAGACGTCCAGCCCTCCAAAAAAGCGAAGATCCGCTTAAGAGGGCTAGACGACTCCATCTCGTCTCGTGATGTGGTAAAGGCCATCCCCCCCCCCCCCCCTCCGATGTCAGTGTGACGTGTTACGTGGATGACACGTTACTGTTGGTCATCGGGGAAGACTATAGACGAACGCTCCGCCTCGCCGAATGCGGAAAGAGCGCTCCTGGAAGCGCTCCTGGAAAAGGAGATGAGGAAGAGATTTTCTCGTTCATCATTCCCCTATTGGGCCGGGGATACCCCGTCATAACCGGCGATCAGTGAGGCGATTGACAGGAGTCAAGTCTAGGAACGCTTTGTAGCGATAGAGGCGCCTCTCCGATCCCGCCAACACGGGGCAGAGTGCCGTTGCAGCCGTTCTGCCGTCTCAAAAAGTAGCTGGGCAGGACCTGGGGATGGCTGACCTACCGGCTGACGCAGGTGCTCACTGGGCATGGCTGCTTCGGTGAGTACCTGAGTCAGATAGGAAAGGAGAGGACGCAGTGCCATCGCGGCCCCGATGCGTACACGACGCTGGAGTTCTGTCCAACGTGGGAGTGCAAGCGCCGTGTCCTGCGGGATGAAGCAGGTCGGAAACCCTCGCTGTCAGCCATCGTCCGCGCGATGCTGGACAACAAAAGGTTCTCGCGCACCCTGGCCTTCTAAGAGCATGTAATTCTAAAAAAAGGAGACACGTAGTGCGAGGATCCCAAGCGCAAAAAGGATAGCACGAGGACAGGAAGTGCACGCGACCACTAATGCTCCCTTATGGTTAATTATAATTTACCTAGTGGTGTCACTAAGGGAAAAACTCATCCGTACGATGAGCCTCCCGTTCAACTAGTGGAACCAAAGAGGATTACAAACGGCTCGAGTGGGGGCCCGAGCCGCCATTGCACGCAGCTTCCAGAGAGGGACGGCGTATAATGGCGTCCGCGCAATGCCTTCAAATTAAAACTGATGGTTTGACTGGGGGAGGGGGGGCGTCATGCCCCCCTCTCCCAAACACTGATGCCTGAGAGGACATAGCGCGGGGGGAGGGGGGTATCGTGATGTATTGCTTGCAGTTCCTGGTGCCCACTCCCCCCCCCCCCCCCCAATCTGCACTTAGAATGGCCGCTGTGGGGGTTTTAGCCGGTAAGAAACCAGCACTTCCCCAGCTTCTCCCTCAAAGAGCAGGGGAGTCTAGGAAGATTGCCCTCTCGTAAAAAAAAAATGGTCGATCCTCTAAAATAGTTAACGAAGGGAAATTTATCAATCGACAGATTTCTTCTTTTGTAGGCTTCTGGTTTCATATTGGCCAGATGCAGCGCGGCGAACTCGGATTCGTACGATCTAATGGAAGACCGATGGTGGGCCCTGTTACGTAACAGGTGCCGGCAAATGTTCAGGATTCTTGTAAGGATAACGAAAAAGATTGAGTGTACAATTTTTGAGTGGCACGATATTTGTGTGGAAAGGTTTTATTCGAAGTCATGACCAGGTACGCCCTTTAATTACATTTGTAGATTTCTCGTGAAAATTTCTCTGTATTCGAACTCTGTACAGAGTTATTGAATAAACTCGTTACGAAATAACACGTGAAGTGCGAGATCCTCATATCGCTGCGATTTTTATCAATCACGCGATTCGGATTTACGACCCAAGATAAATATTGACCCTGTGCGTCAACAAACCCTAATACACGACTACGATCACATCATTGAATGCTCAACGTAGCCACCACAAGCTTATTAACTCCAACCATAGTACGACAATCGCGTGCTTATATTGCGAGTCGGATTCTACATAAATATTTCTTGGTCATCCAGTCTGTTGAACAAGGTATAGCAAAACCAATTGACATACCGAACAAGCAAGATTCAATTAATACCATAACTAGTAAGTCGCGGCGTACATTTGCTAACAAAGAGCATCGTGTTTCCTCGGTACGTACAAAGATGCAAAATCCGAGGCCAACAACACGATGCCAAGTGCAAGTGGAACGTCATCTTTTAAATGCGACGAACAGATGTGCGCCACCTGCGAATCTCAACACGGATTATGTTAATTTTTATTAAAACATTAAAAACCGACTGTAGTATACAAACTTTATCATACAAATTAAATTATGAATAATTCATAACCAAATTTTTAAAAATGAGAATGGGGGTAATTATTTTCTACTGAGAAATATTCTTACATCATAATCGTCGCCATTTTCAACATATTCGTTAATAACGTTTAATAATTTACCTGGATATCTGACCTCGACATCGGCGACCTTTACGATCGTTATAGGAAGATAACAAGCGACGAAGCTGAGAAAAATGGCAAGTACCATCTTTGTTATTCGCCATTCACTGCGTCTTTGCTTGATTTCCTTTATGTCCCTGCCGGGTACGTATGGTGACTTTATCGTTGGAGATGTGTGTTTCCGCATTCTTGATTCGGATCTACAAACGATGAATTGTAAATTACAATTTTCATGAATTTCTCGAAAATAAAATATAGATATATATGTATGTTCAGAATAATCTTAACCGCAATTGTAGCCATAGTTATTTTACCTATCATCAGAAAAATACATATATGGTGTGGGCAAATAAACCCGTATGGTCTGGATAATTAATGAAGTAATACATTCAATCAAAAATGAGAAATAGCAGCAAGCATTAGAAATTCAAAATATTTCCTATCAAATTAATATCCCGTTACTATGATCTTCTTTTACCACAAATTAATAAAAACATTTATATTCAACTGCACATTTTCATAACATTTGGTGTGTGTGTGTGTGTGCGTGTGCGTGTGCGTGTGCGTGTGCGTGCGCGTGCGCGTGCGCGTGCGCGTGCGCGTGCGCGTGCGCGTGCGCGTGCGTGCGTGTGTGTGTGTGTGTGTGTGTGTGTGTGTGTGTGTGTGTGTGTGTGTGTGTGTGTGTGTGTGTGTGTGTTAGGTTGTTCGGAAAGT